>ML814530.1:21433-32157 GCA_009831015.1 Picea engelmannii | reverse complement strand
ATACTCCCATTGACCCTATCAATTCCTTGTTCATGTGGCAATTAATAAATGGCATTTTGATGGATGGATTGCATGTGTCTTGTAGTAAATTATAGAGCCAACTCTTGATTTATGTAAGAAAAGTCTCATGTATGGGTTATTAAGAATTTCATGACTGGTTAATTATTGCTACAAGATGAGTTTTTTCAGTAGGGGCAGTAATGGTCGAAATAATAGAGGCAGAGGTAACTAGCAACGAGGTCATAGAATGTCTTGGTTTTCTATTCATTTCAATGTTGATCCACAAGAGTTGAACAAGCTCTTTCAAGCTCAGTTTTTTAATTTGGTTGGCCATGGTATCTTGCATCCCCGAACTGACAGACCCCCATTTCAGCCTCCTTAGAATTTTTCTGGCATTCTTGTTCCTCCACATGTGTCATTACAGCCCGAGGTCCCCGCTAATGACAGTTGGAAAGAAATTTTCCACCATCGTGTCTCTCACCACCGTGGTTGGCCCACTATTTCATTGCCTTTACCACCACCAATTAATCTCAATGTTCAAATTTCTCATGTTGTTTCGCTAGTACAATCCTCGCATGCTAGCAAAAGATTAAAAATTGATATCTCGCAGCCTGTGCAAGACAAAGGAAAAGCAGTGGTTTTCCCCTTCAGTCCATCCACATAATCCTCTAAGTATGTGTCTTCACGCCTCCACCTAAAATATGATTGCTCCCATGTGATCAGCGAAATACAACCCCAAGGATCTAACCAACCAAGGGGCACTCAAGGAAAGTCGGTTGGAGACAGCAGTGAGAAGAGGAAATATGCCTCACAAAGCAGCAAATATGGATTTTAAAGATTTTTTTATGATTTTCAGTGTTGAAGACAGTATTTAATAATTTTCAAATTTTGGGGACATCAAGCTTTATTTTGGATATTTTTGTGGATAAAATGGATATATTGTTTTTTTTTGGGGATATGTCCTTAAATTTTGTTGATATTTAAATATTTGATTTAAATGATATTGATGGGAGCTACAAGGGTGTTCTATGATCCAAATAATAAAATTTTGTATTTTATATTTGACGATTGGCAAAAGAATGATGGGGGTCACAAGGGGTCCCACCTATTTAGTAATTATTAACTAGACCCTTATTTATATATTATTATTAATTATTTCCCCCTAAACTAATTAGTTAAGTTAATTTGACTTAACTAAAGAAAGTAGTTGAACTACCTCAACTTATTGAGAAAGAATAAAGGTTCAATGAGAAGAAGAGACAAGGGGAGAATAGAAGGACAAAGACAAGACTAAGGTTTTCTCTTTAGTTAAATGAGATAGTTTCAGTTTTCATTTATTTATGAGTTTACTTGAAAGCCTGATCCTCTTGTTGACAACAGGGTCTTATTGAAGGCAACAATGTTCAAAACTAAATCATACTTTTCATCCACTTGTTTTAAAGGTGTTTGATTCATCCTTGATAGTCTATGTATTCTTGTCTGTTTGTGAATTAATTTTCATGGCTGATAAATGATATCTTGCATAGTCAAATGGCAGCATTTTTGTGGCAAGTTGATCCAGATCATTAATTTCAGTTTTATTTTACTGTCGGAGTCTTTTTGTATGGTGCCCATCAGAGACCTCTAAATCTAAATTTGGTCCATACCCTCGCAGGGGTTTGTAAAGAGAAATACACTTTTGTATCTCAGAATGAAATAAATCAGATTTTTGTCCTATCTCATACATGTGTTTTCATGACTTGGTTCCTCCTTTCGCTTTTGGTCTCCATGTTTAATTTATTGTAAAAGTTGTATACATTCTTGTGTCCTTGTATAAATTTTATTTTTACATTGCAACGTATACAAATAATAAAATCAGCCTTAGTCCTTGTAATTAATACTTACGGATTGAATGTTTTGAGGCTATAAACCCCGAGTGACATTCCCAACTATCTTGTCCTAGCCAGGCAAGATCTGAAAATGATTGAGTAAGGTGTTCCATACCTTTTCCTCAACATTTATTTGGCGACCATACTGAGGAGATCTTCCATATATCTCTGGTTGATTGTATTCATGATTATCTTTGAATCTTTCTGTATTTTTTTAGCACTCTTTGATTGATTTTTCTCATGATAGTACCTTCTACAAGGTAGACTAATATTGAACACTATGTTAAAGACAAAACTAGCATTTCATTGACTTTATTCAATACTATCCTAGAAACTGCTAGTACCCAGGCCGAGATTGAATGCTCTTGGGAAGTAGTTGAACAAGATATAAGTATACGTGAACGTTGGGAAGCTAGGCAAATGCAGCCTAGAAACCAACGGTCACCTCCTTTTCCTTAGTCTTTGTTTTTCATTTTCATGTCCTCAAATCCTCGCATTTCTAGAAGAAGAAGAGGATTGTCCCCTAAAGATACTCCTATCATTGAAATAGGAAGAATAAAAGCCATTTTGTCGACCCAAGAAAGCACTCTAAGGAGGACTTTGTATGATTCTTCCAGCTCCCCCTTTTCTCCCTTACCCATCACTTTCAAAATGGAATTTGCGGGTGGTGCTAGTGGTGTTGGAGGTGCTTCATCATCCCAACATTCGGCCTCATCGGTAATTGGTAGTCTATATAGTCATTAAGTTCCTACACAATCGGCTACCAACCCTGCTAAAGTTATAAAGAAGTACGAGGTTTTTCATTTTGAGGAAGATGCTATGACCACCCCATGGCACGTATCTTCTCCCTTGAATCTAGCACCTACTACTTGTACATTACCCAAGTTCAAGGAGCATCTTCCTAAGTTCTCGGGGAATAATACAGTTTCTACAAACAAACACCTAGTGGTGTTTTCTAATGCTTGTCATAATATCGGGGCTAACGATAATGATACATGCATGAGCTTATTTGTAAACTCCCTTGAAGGGAAAGCAACAGTTGATTTTTGTGATCTCCCTTCAAAGATCATTTCCACTTGGGAAGAGTTGGCTTATTGGTTCAAGTCCACTTATGGACAATCCAAGAGCCTAGTCGAACAGTTAAGGGAATATAACAATATTTCTTACAAAGATGGTGAGACTATTAAGTCCTTTAACCTCCGCTTCACCAAATTGTATAATCAAATCCCTGAACTAATCCGCCCCCAAAACCAAGCTGCTTTCATGCATTACTATAATGCACTTCCCTATCCTTATCTTCATAGGATCGAAGAAAAGGCTATTGACAATCTTGGCTCCACTCTCCACACTTGCCTGGAGTACGAAGAGAAAATTGAAAGAACAAGTCTCCCTAAAGGAGACTCAGTCAAACAAATAGATATGTCTACCCTCCTACAACTTGTACAAGATATGAACAACTGAATGATAGCCTATGAACGAAAGGGGAATGTTCCCTCACTTAATTTTGGGGCATCTTCTTCATCCACAACGCCTTTTAGTAATACAATTAAAAATAGTTTTCGGACCAAGGCCATTATGTCTCACAGTTGGTGTAACTTTTGCAAAGAAAATCATGAAGAAAGTACTTGAAAAGTTAAGAAGAGTGCCAGTGATAAAATATTTGGAAAGAATCCCAAAACCACTATCATTGTTCTAGATTGGGCAGAACCGAAAGATGTTATGATCATAAGTACTAGGAACAAATCTTATGCTCCTAAAGGGAAATACGATCCTCCTCGTGCTTCTTCCACTCCAGCCTCATCTTCACAAGGTACTAATGTACAAATTGTCAAAGTTCTCGAGAGTCAAGGAGTTCCTTCCCCTCTTCCCTCTTCCAAGTATAACATCCTTAACCAACTGGCTAATATCAAGGCTGATGCTACTCTTTTGGACATGGTTTTCATCCATGAACAACAAAAGCATCTCAAGAATTTTCTGGAAGGAAAATCTTCCACCATAGCCAATCTTTCTAAAGAGGAAAAAGAAGAGGATCCCACTGTAAATAAGATAGGTGTAAATAATTTTAGACACTCTGTAAAAAACCCTCCATTTTTTATTTATGTAAAAAATATGGATAAGATAGCCCATTGTTGCCTAATTGATGGCAGTTCGGTCCCAAGCGTAATGTCAAAAATCATCATGGAAGAGCTAGGCTTATCATGTACTAATGAAAATTCTAGAAGCAAGCTCTCCTATAACATTCTGCAGCAGACAACAATAGGTGAAATCAAATATGTAACCTTAGTTCTATGTGCACATCCCAAAATAAGGACAACCCTTAGCATCCAAGTAATTGACATGCCAGTAAGCAACTATTCTATTATCCTAGGAAGATAATGGCAAGCCCTAATAGGTGGATATCTTTCGCTTGATGGGACACACTTATCCATTCCCTGGAATGGAAAGAATATCATTGTCCTAAGAGAAAGAAGAATTTAACCATACATAGAGAGTATTCCTCAACCGAATGTAAATTATCTTGAGGAAGACTTAGGGGTGTACTCTATCTTTGCTGATAAGGGTGACACAACTTTAGAAAAAATTGATTTAGAAGATGGTATGTGGCACATGCATTTCAATGGCTCATTCTCAAACGAAGGTAATGGAGATGGCATTATCTTGTACTCACCTATAGGTAAAATCCACAACTTTTCTTATAGGTTAGAGTTTTCTTGCACAAACAATGTCACTGAGTTTGAAGCCTTACTTCTAGCCATCAAAAATGCTTATAACCTTGGTTGTGGCCACCTTACAGTTTTTGGTGATTCTGAACTTGTTGTGAACCTTGTGCGTAAAATCTATTTTCCTAGCAATAAGTTGATGAAATGATATACCGAAGTTGTTTGGGTGCTTATCTCGAATCTGTTATCATTTAACATCACTCATTTTAAGAGATAACTTAATTCAATGGGAAATAGGTTAGTTGTATTTGCAGCATCCCCTACTCGACAACTTATACCTCAAAGGCTTGATTGTACTTTTCAATATTTATATCGTCCTCACATTCTAGATAATCTAGAATCATGGCAGGTTTTCCCTAATGATGAAGGCATGTGTGCTTTCATACAAAATAAAATGTTTAAGCCTAAGGAAATCATATCTATGGAGATGACAAATTTCCAAAAGGATTGACTCCTCTTGAGAGTTCACTTTTATCGAGTGATGTGAGCAACAAAGAAACATGTAAGGAAGAGGGGTCGAAAAGGAAAGTGGGTAATACCATTTCCTTGAACCTTGGGACCTCTGAATCTCCAAAGATGGTTAAAATAGGTGCCCAATGTTCCGACGAGGAAAAGGAGAACTTCACGGAACTACTACGTGAATTTCAAGATGTTTTTGCATGGTCGTACGAGGATATTTGTGGTTTTGATCCTGCTCTCATACAACATGCCATTCCTATCAAGGAAGGGATAAAACCAGTGAGGCAAAAAAAAGACCCATTAACTCCTCACTTGAAGCTACTATTAGAAAGGAGTTGGAAAAACTTTTGAAAGCTGGTATAATCTTTCTAGTTAAGTATTCTGAGTAGGTTTCAAATTTGGTTCATGTTAGGAAAACAACTGGTCAGATTCGATTATACGTTGATTTTCGTTCATTGAATAGAGCTAGCGTAAAAGATCATTTTCCTCTCCCTAACATGGAAATGATTTTGCAACAAGTCGCATGGTCACAAATGATGTCCTTACTTGATGGTTTCTCTAGATATAATCAAATCAAGGTAAAAATAACCGATAGATACAAAACCACCTTTACTACACGATGGGGCACATTTGCTTATGAACGCATGTCTTTTGTCTTATCTAATGCAGGTGCCACCATCCAAAGAGCTATGAAAATAGATTTTGATGATCTGATCGGTAAAATTATCCAAGTATATCTTGATGATTTGATTGTCTATTCAAATAATCGATTGGATCACTTTGGTCATCTCGGGAAAGTTCTCATGAGATGTACAAAATTTGGCATTTACTTAAATCCTTCTAAATCTATTTTTGGCGTCACCAACGGTAAGCTCCTTGGATATATTGTTTCTAATTCAGGAATAAGCATAGATCCCAAAAGGATTGTTGTTATCCTGAACCTTCCTACCCCCACTTCCAAAAAGGAGGTTCAAGCCTTTATGGGTATTATCGACTTTGCTCGCAGGTTTGTTCCTGATTTTGATTTAATGGTTAAACTAATTCATAATCTTCTAAAGAAAGATCACTCCTTTTCTTGGACAGATGATGTCGAAAATGATTTCGTAAGGATTAAGAAGGCAATCAGTTATGCACCGGTTTTGGCAAAACCAGACTTTGAGAAAGATTTTATCATATACACTAATGCCATTGAGGAAGCAGTTTTTGCTATCCTCTTACAATGTGATGATCAGAATAATGAGAAACATGTAGCTTACATGAGCCAAATTTTATCAGATGACGAATTCAAGTACTCTTACATTGAGAAACATGCCTTTGCTCTTGTTAAAGTTGTAGAGAAATTTCGCCACTTTATCCTAGGAAAACATACGCAGGTAAAAGTCCCTTTACCTGTTGTCAAGTTGTTCCTTTCACAAACTTATCTTTTAGGAAAGCCTGCACATTGGCTTGCCAAAATCCAGGAGCATGATTTAACCATCATGACTTCAAAAACAATTAAGGGGTGATACTTAGCCCTTCACTTAGCTCAACATGTTGAAGCAAGTGAAGAAAATGATGATCAAAATAATCCTCTTTCAGCATTATTTTATATTGAGAGCCAAACCCTTTCTATTGTTGAACACCATTGGTATAAAAATCTGGTGTATTACTTGCAATATCATAAATGCCCAGATGACTTAGATCCTCATCAAAGGAGAAGGCTTCGTCTTGAATCTTCCAGATATATTATTTTAGGAGACTTTTTGTTCAGGAGGTCTACTGATGGTATATTACTTTGATGTGTGAATAATGAGGAAGCACAAAAATTGTTACAGGAAACTCATGGATCTTCATATTCTGTTATGCACATTGGTGGCCACTTTTCTATTAAAGCTACTGCTTTTAAAATCATCAAAAATGGTTATTATTGGCCTTCAATTTTTTGAGATTCTTATAAGTTCACAAGATCTTGTGACAAGTGCCAAAAATTCGCTAGGAAAGAGCGTTTTTCTGCTATTCCTTTGCAACCTGTTCTCCTAGATTTTCCATTTTCTAAATGGGGCCTAGACTTTATTGGTCCTATTAATCCTTTGTCTTCCGCAGGGCAGATTTTCATTTTGACAACCACTGATTATTTCACTAAGTGGATTGAAGTTGTCCCTCTTAGACACTCACAGGATGAGCAAGTAATTGCTTTCTTGGAAACTAATATCTTCTCCAGATTTGGCATTCCTTTAGAGATTATTACAGACAATGGTCTCGTTTTCATTTCCGCTAAATTGACTCAATTTTTAGCTAAATTGAGGGTCAAACATTTCACCTCATCAGATTATTACCCTCAAGAAAATGGGCAAGCCTATTCTACTAACAAAAATCTGGTTAGGATCATAAAAAGGCTCATCAAAGATAAGCCTCGTCAATGGCACACCCTTCTCACGTATGCCCTTTAGGCAGATCGCACTACCACCAAGGTATGCACGGGTTGCAGCCCTTTCCAGTTGGTTTATGGTCAAGAAGCCATTCTTCCTACTAAACTGGAAGTCTCCCCCCTATGGTTGATGCTACAGATTGAAGAATTAAATTCTTCCAATGTCCCTCAAAGGATAAATGCACTATTAGTCTTAGAAGAACAAAGAATGTTTGCCTTGGAAAACATAAAGAGAAGACAACAAACTGTGAAGAAATATTTTAACAAATGTGCAAAAGCTGTCAAATTTAAAGTAAATGAGAAAGTCTTTCTTTGCGACTCAGCCCATCCTGACAGAGGAAGGCATTCAAAGTTTCAGAAATTATGGCTAGGTCCCTTCAAGATCACTTTTGTCCTAGGCGCAAACTCTTATCTTTTAAAATATTTGGAAGAGCGATTGTTTTCCTATAGTACAAACGGTTCCCACTTGAAACATTATGTGGGACCAACTTGATTAATAAATTCCATCTGGAAATCACTATTGCATATAGTTTTCTGTTTCGTTGTTTTATTTTTCTTTGTTTAATTGATTGTTCAATTTTTGTTGTTTCATTTTTTGTTGATTTTTATTTATCATAAATAAGTTTTGGATTAGTTTCGCCACAACATTGTCATTCTGTAAGTATTGTTTTTTTTTTGACGAAAATGGTTATAGTTTATATTTGGGGGTGGCAAAGCCACAGATTCAGTTACAAAATGGCCCCGAGTTTCTTCGGGCCTACAGATCAAAATACTAAATGTCCTCGAATTTCTTCGGGCCTGTCTTTCTGATCCATTCTACTTCTAAAATTGTAGACTAGTGAGCTGACCTAGTTCCTGTGCTTATTCTAAATTTAATTGCTGGATCTCCAATCACTGTTTCAGCATAAGTCTCAGCGTTGTTTCAGCAAATGACTCAGCACTATTTCGGCAGTTGTTACAGCGATGTTTCAACATCAGCAACTGTTCCAGCACTGTGTTTCAGCATGTGTAACAGCACTGTGTTTCAGCTGTTACAGCACTGTGTTACAGCAAAGGTTCCAGCTTTGTTTCAGCACTGTGTTTCAGCATCTGTATTCCAGCATCTGTGTTCCAGCATCTGTGTTCTAGCTCTGTGTTCCAGCTTTGTTACAACATTGTGTTTCAGCTTCTGTTCCAGCTCTGTTTCAGCACTGTGTTTCAGCATATGTAACAGCACTATGTTTCAGCTATTACAGCACTGTGTTTCAACAAAAGTTCCAGCTCTGTTTCAGCACTGTGTTCCAGCATCTGTGTTCCAGCTCTGTTTCAGCACTGTGTTCCAGCTCTGTTACAGCACTGTATTTCAGCATCTTTTCCAGCTCTGTTTCAGCACTGTGTTCAGCTGAAACAAACTGCCTGAGTGCTTATAGAGCCTGCTTACAAAGACTTTTACAACAATTTCTTCTGCGCGGTCTATCATTTGGAAGTGTGCCTGTGAGTTGCGTGGGTTCATGGGATTTCCACATTTTCCATGATGCCATTGACTGACAGCGTTCCAGCATCCAATAGCATGCCTTTGTTGGCTTCTTTATCAACACTACGATTTAAGTCCCTTAACACATGATAGAATTGATAGGAGTTCAACTTTCTTAAAAGAAGGCAGATTTTATCAAGAAGGTTGTTGAGCTTGATGCTTTGGGTAGTTGAGCGCTTGATCATAGCCTGGATTATTATTCTGGAATCACCTATAATTGCCAAATCCTGTGTTCTGAACTTAACTGCCAGTTGCAAACCTTGCCAGAGAGCCAAGGCCTCGGCTCTGTTGTTGGACTCTATACCGAGACCAAGAGCATAATGCATTGCTATGTCTTGTCTGGGATCTTCAATAATGCCCCCTCCCCTAGCCTGGCCTGGGTTCCCCTTCGAGGCCCCATCGAAGTGGAGGATAGGCGTTGTGATTTTGCTTTTCCATTTGGAAAATTCCTTTTCACTTTCCCTAATCTCCCAACTTTCTTGCATTGGATGACTTCCTTGTTGGCTTTCTGACTCTTGTATGTTGAACTGGGCTATCCAGCTCCCCTGTTCTTCGTCCAAATTATGAAATTTTACTGTGGGACAGAGGTGAGCAGCTGATTCCCCCAACATTGCTTGAATTTTTATGGCAATTATGTCTTCACTTAATTGGTTGTCTCTGAAAATTCTATGATTTCTCTCTAACCAGAGATTCCATAGAACAAACTTTGGAAGTAATCCCCAAATCCAGAGAGTTTGGTTTCTTTTCTTGTCGGCAAAGGGGAACAGGGATTCCCATTGGAGGAGCAGGCTTATTACATCAGGAGGGAAGTTGGTGGTTGGTTGGGGGCCTGTTACCTTCAACCAGACTTCTTTTGCATAGCTGCAGTTTAGAAGAAGGTGGTCAGTTGTTTCTTCTTCATGGAGGCAGAGAGGGAACCTAAAGGGTCCTTCCCAGCCCCTTCTTCGGAGATTCTCCCCCGTTGGGACACTCTTGTGCGCCAAGGTCTAGTTGAAGAGATCTATTTTTGGGAGGGAACGATATTTCCAAACTGCTTTCCAAATTGCTGGATTTGGCATTGCGGTGGGGACTGAGTTGAGGAGGTGATAACCCTCTGCTGTGGTATAAGCCCTGGCATTCCTGCCCCAACCTCGAACGTCTTTGCCTGTCTTTTTTAGCGGGGCTTTCCCTTGGAGACACTGCTTGAGAGCCTCCCATTGACTATTTAGTACAGCTGGCCTATTTGGGACTGCCCACCCTTGCCAGGGGTGAGGCCGTTCATCTCCCCAAACTGAAATATCTGAGAGTGTTAAGATGTTCTGGCTGTCCATCCATCTTTTGAGGCCTTGAAGGTCCTGGCACTGATCTAATGGAGGGTCACCCATTATTGAGTCTGTCCAGATTTTTATTTTCCTTCCATTTCTCGACACCCAAGTTAGATGGGGTGTGAAGAGGGGGGGCACTTTTTTGCAGAACGCGAAGATGGGAGAGCTTTTCACCTCCTTACATGGGAGTTCTAAACTTCTGTCCCGAGACCCTCGAAAGTATTTCCTCCAGAGCGCTCGTTTGCTCCAAGTGGCTTTGCCGGTGATCATTTTCCAGAGGAGCTTTGCCCCTAACGCCAGATTTTGGGTACTCGTGTTTTTAAAATTGAGACCTCCTTCCATGTAGGATTTTGTGGTTTTTTCCCAACTAACCAGGTGCATCTTCTTCTTTTCCTGCCTGCCTCCTTCCCACAAGAAACGCCTCTGGAATGCCTCAAGGTTTTGGATAACTGT
>ML814529.1:186701-220771 GCA_009831015.1 Picea engelmannii | reverse complement strand
GCTGCCAAGCTCATTCGTATCGTTCCTAGAGCCTTTCTGTCAAGAATCTCCCATTCTTTGTGCTTCATGGTCGTTGGCTTATTTTCTACTCCGCCCAATGGTAGGAATAGATCCTTCTGATATAAATAATATTCCATCTGCATCTTCCATAATTGGTAGTTTTGGTCGTTAAATTTCTCAACCCTAAACTTTCCATCTTCCGACATTGCTCCCACTCGAACTAGGACCCCTCTTTTCCTGCGAGTTACCTTTCACGTTGATACCAGTTGTTAGAAAAACATGACCGCGGAGAAATAAAATAAAACAAATGTGGAAACAAAACACAGAAGATACACAATACAATAGAGACATAGATTTACGTGGTTCACCCAGTGTGGGCTACGTCCACCAGAGAAATTTCCAGGTCGTTCCTTTATTATTATCCAACAAATGAAGGGATACAACCTACAGCAAAACCTGTTGTAACTTCCTCTTCTTTCTCTCACAGACTCCTCTCTCATAATACAATACTCACCATAATGCATAGCCACAATACATTTCCCTCATAACAAAGGGTTGCCTTCTAGGGAAAAAAACCCTAACATAATTTCTATCGTTAGATCTATGACCTTATAATGAACGGTCCAGATTTATAATGAAATTACAATATACATTTACAAGGAAATTTTTCTTCAGGGTCTTGCTTGCCCCTGAACCCCCCAGCCAGGGGGATAGCCCCCTCAGACCCCGCAAAGGGGGTACCCCCGCTCTGCACTCCCCCACGTGGAAGAGTGTACATATTTCTAGGGTGTAAAATCTTCATGGGGTATAAACACGATTGAAAGCAAGGACCTCTAAATCAGAAAGATAATCAGGCTCCACAACCAACACTCCAAACTTCTTATCCCAAGTTCTGGATAAGAGCATTCCAAAATTTGGGGGAATTCCTGCTACAACAATGTCCATCACTACATTTTCCATGGGTAATTGTGCTAAAGAAACCACCATATATTTTATCAATGCCAGACATTTTACTTTCTTAGAATCCAAGGAATACAGGTCTTGGTAAGGATTGGTAATATCCATACCTAGTTCTTCCATAACAACTTTGGGCATGACATTGTGAGAGACTCATGAGTCCATAAGATAGTTATGCAGGATCTTATCATGGACATTCAAATATATATAGAATGGAGGAGAAGAAGCAGAGCCATATTCAATGTGTGGGCCCACAGTAATGGTTGGCTTTTCATCTTGTAGACTAATGACATTAGAAGATACACTAGAAGGAGTTGGTTGCAAAACTTTCATGATGGATTTTTTAAAAGGTTCATTTTTTAACAATTTTGTCAGAGGCACATGGATTTTGATCTTGCTCAGATTATGTTCTAGGCTGAAAGAGGTTGGTGGCCTATCAGATTCTTTTATTTTAGGGACTGTAGGTTTTGATAGAGAAAGTTGTTGAGTTTTAGATGACATACCTTTATTTGGACTTGTCTTGGGGGGAGCTTCAAATTGTTTGGGTTGATCAGAGGTGGTGGCTTTGGGAGCCCCTTCTCTCATCCTCAAATCATATTTATTCTTAGGATGACCTTGAATAACTCCCTCCTCCCCTATCTGATCATCAAACTGATTTGAAAATTGTGCTACCTCATATTCCTGTTGTGTGAAGTGACTGCTATAGTAATATGTCTCATTAAAAAGCACAACAATATCATCCACATCATCATTTTCTGCATCCATCTCCTCAATTTGATTGTTTTGGAAAGGAGGAACTACCCTTTGATCATCAACATTTCTTCTTTCTCTCTGCATTATTTGGGGGGCATCATTAGGCCTTCTGAACTGATTTTGATTTCTATTTCCAACCCCTTGGAAAGCTCTGTTTGGTTGTTTGGATTCCCATTTTAGCTTGGCTATTTCAAAATTCAGATCTTTCAAAGTTCTGGTCATTTCCTCAAGTTTGGGATCAAATGTGGTTGAGTTAGAGGAGGTAAGGGCATCCTCTCTCTATTTTTTCTCTTTATCGGATCTAGTTTTCAATCTATCTGATGCCAAAACATTAGATTCAACCTCAATGGTTGCTTCCTACATGGATAACAATGTGGTTTATCTTCTCTCTCTCTCAGGAGGAAGGAAAAATCTGCATCAAATGCATTAGAATAAGTGATATTGGCATAGGCTTCAGTCAGTTTAATTTCATCTGGGATTCTACCATACATTTTGTTGAATCTCTTGGTGAAGTTTGAAATAGATTCACCATTTTTCCTCTTTATAGCCCCAAATTCAATGATATAGTAGAGGTAATATCTCCTATCTCCCCACTTATTTATGAAAGCTTCATCTAATGCCTCAATATCTACAATGAAAGCTGGAGGAAGACCACTGAACCATTTTCTGACTTCTCCATCCAGACTCTATACAAACAACTTCATCCATACATCATCATAATCAATGTTAAAGTTATCTGTCAAGCTATAGAAGGCTACTAGATGTTCCTCAGTAGTTACTTCACCTTCCCCATTATACATTGACAAATATTTCATATAATATGTGGTTGGGAGTGCCTGTAATCCTACAGGTAGCACTAGGGGTGCATATCTAGCAACAATTATTACATCCTTCTTGTTAACATCCATGGTTTGAATAATAGGAATCTGCAAATTTATGGGAGATACAGGGGTGGATGCAGTACTGGATACTGAAGTGGAATCAAGAGTTGGGGATGTCTAAGATTCTTTGAAGTTACAATTCTCAGGGATAGAAAATTCCAGCTGCTTGTGATGATGGTTTGAAGTATTATCTTGGTGTGCAGCTTTACCCTTGAGGGGGGAAGTATATCTCTGAGCTACAATGGATTTTCTTAGTTGACTTTCTGGATCATAGACTATTGTGTTTTTCTCAGGGTTAGAATGAGCCTTCTTGTCGTTGTTGTTTTCATATTTGGATATGTTGAATCCCATTCAGGGTGCCAATATTTATTTTTTAAATTTTAGTCAGTGAAGTTGCCAGGTGAAAGATGGCAGTCTATCTATGTCTGATATTTGTGTCTATCTTTGTCTAATAATTTTTCACCATCAAAGGTAATATTTTATCAATTGTGATTCTCTCAGGGAAATATATTTCGTTACTCTGTTCCCCAACAACGACGTTAGAAGATATTGGTCCTAAGGTCTGCACCTGATTGTTAAAGGGTAAAGCTAGGCCACCTATCTATTTTTATAATAATGATTCTTTTTTTTTTGGGGGTCAGTTTGGAGGGTTGGTTTTACCAATAAAATCTCAAGTTTGGTTTTGAACAGGAAAAGGATGAGGGTACTCCTTAGTTGATGGCACACTGATGACAAACAATGAAAAACAAAGGGTAAAAGTAGAGGAAAACAACACATCACTCAATGAGTATCCTCTTGCAAGAAGTTTGATGCATAAAATAATATTTCAAGCATAAAACATGTATAAGAATGCAATCACTCCCATAGGTTGCAAGAAAAACAAGACTTCACCAAGTCATAGTTGTAATCACAGGTTGCATGTTAATAAATACCAGTTAGGCAATACCTGAAAAGGAAAGAAAAGTACTTAGCACAAATCAATATTACATTCACGATAATACACACACAAATTATAAAACAAACACTATCATAAACAACGTATTTACTAGATAGAGAATTTAATCCATATGCATAATAGATTCAGCCAAGATGATGTATTGATTTCTTCTCCCCAAAAATCCCCCCCTCACAATGTCCAAAAACTAACTATTTAAAAGAGTTGCAGAGGCTCTCATCCTTAGGGAACTGAGACCTAATTCTAGTTTACTGAATCTAAAATATACTGACTAACCTATCTGATATTGCTTGGAGTTCAGTATGCGAACTCTGTACAAGACTTAACTGGTAACAAGTGGTTCTTATCACACACAGAAGGTCACTTGTTATTTAATCTAAAAGAGTGTTTGAATCACACAATTGGAACTTCTACTGGGAATGAGACTGTATGTGCTGAATGAACTGAGATTGGAAGAACAGAATTCTGCATTGAACGATGGCATGCCTGTGAGCTGGAAGCCATTGGAGATGACTAGTTGCCTAAGCAGATATTTTCTTGAGGAAGAGATAGTATACTTAAGTGTTCTGGACCAATTTGCATCGACCTGTGACTGAGACTTAATTATTTTTCTGTGTCTGAGCTTTCAGAAGCTAAGCACACTCTGTGTCGACCTCATCATCTTCCATATGTACCTACAAATAGCTTTGCTGGAAAGGTTGATGCTCCAATGGTCAAGAAGGGATACATGGAGGCGAGCATCCAATGGGGAGGCGAGATGAGTGGACGCGAGGGTAGATGACCTATGAGGACAAGTGTCAAAAGGTGAGAGGAGGTGTGAATATGATGGAGGTATCGAGAGTATGGAGTTGGCAACATGCAGTGAAAGATACAGGTAGTGTGTAGAGAGAGGAGGACAGTAGATACGTGAGGGGGGTGAGTGGAGGTGAGTGGAGAACAACTGGCTAGTGGTGACATGAGTGGGAGTATTATGGTATAATATGAGTGGGAGACAGGTGTTGGGATATGAGAGGAATGGTATCAGGAGGAAATTCGATAGGATCCAGGAAGGGGGGTAGGCGGTAAGCAGATTAGAGAGGGGGGTTCCGGGAGCATGGGAAGGCGCCACGTAAGGTGAGGCCCACGGTGGGGAAACCACCTTTCCTAGACCCCCCACCCTCGTTTTAAAGGTATAAAGGTTTGGGGGGTCTAGGAAAGCGTGAGGGTTGTTTATTTGGAGAGATGGGCCACTACCGATGGATATTAGTGTGGGGGTTAAGAACCCCATGAAAAAATGTCTTTTATCCACCTTATGTAACCACGAAATCCACAGGAGTTGTCTATCTGGCTTGAAGGATGGATCTTGATCGTCGATCATGTCAACCTGTCATATGCCCGCATCTAGAGGATGAGGTGGACTATTTTGATTTGATAAGTTTCATGCAGAAGCTTAATGAGCTTCTAATGGATTTATTGACCCTGGATGTCTCCTGCACAGATAAAACTTGGTCGCCTTGCATGGAATTCATTAGTGGCGAATACGATGACAAGTGTTTGAATTCGAACCAGATATGTGATTATCTTTCAAGCAATAAAAATAGATGGTGTGGCAACACAAAAGGAAAACAGGGGCCATGAAAATGAAATTGAAGGACAGGTTAAACCAGCAACAACAAAACTCAACATGGTGGATGGATAGGGTAAAAAGACTAAAGGATAGGGGCACGAACCTAGGTACCAACAATACTCAGTATAGTTGATTCAAAGTATATTGCATCCAGTGTCGCAAGTCATGAAGCGATGAAACTTTGGAAGCTTCTTGTTGGACTTCATATGAGACATGATGCAAAAGGGAGTGGTAGCACGTATCCACAAATGAGTAGATAGAAGACATTCACAGGGGTGTACCTATGAATTTATCCCTCACTGATAGGGAGTGTTGATGATTATTATCATTGGTAAGATATTCACATGAGTGCACCTGTGGCCTAGGCATAGTCTTCAAAGGACATAAGACTTAAGGTGTTGTTGTTTCTCTAGGAGAAAGCATCGGGCGTCATTCTCCCATAATTGGTAGTTTAACCAGTGGAGAATGAAATATTCACTTACAGGAGTTTACCTGTAGTGGCATTCACTCACAAGAGTATACTTATGGAGGTGAGTGGCCCATGAGTAGTTTTTCAGGGTAGAAGACTCAAGGTGTTATTATTCCTCCAATGTGTGGTTGCATTAGGTTTCATTCTCCCAAGATTGGTAGTTTAACTAGTGGAGAATGACAGATTCACTTACAGGGGTTTACATATAAGTGACACTCACTCACAAGGGTGTACTTGTGGTGGTGAGTGGCCTGGGTAAGCATCAGGCAGACCTCCTCCCAGACATTTACTTCCTATGTAAATGGGACTAGGAATAGTCCTTACTTATAGGAGTTTACCTGTGGAATCGATGTACTTTAGGTGCTTCCACGTGTCAAATAGCATTGGACGTCATTCTCCCAGGATTAGTAGTTTAAATATTAGAGAATGGTAGATTCACTCACAGAGGTTTACCTGTGGTGACATTCACTCACAAGGGTGTACTTGTGGAGGTGAATGGTCCAAGTGTGGTATTCATTTAGACCTGAGGTGATAGACACATTTGTGTGGATATGGATCATCAACATGGTTCATGAAGAAAATTTTCTATGACAGAATAAATCCAAGTATGGAGAATGTCTCTGTTGTTGAGAGAGAGTGTTGAAGTTTTTCATCTTTGAGTAGTCATTCTCCATAAGAAAATACAAATAAACCATTATAGAATACCCTGGAATGTACTAGAAATAAACAAAACAAAATAAGATCAATTCAACGCCATTGAAGCATTGGAGAAACACTTGTAAAAGAAACAAAAGAAATAAAATAAAGTTAATGGAAAAAAATAGCAAGTCGGCCCTGCCAGTAAAATAAGGTGACTTGAATAGTATAAATAAATGCAAGTTCATTTTATTATTACATCATCTCATCATCTCTCCTCTTCTAGTGTGCATTTCCCAGTTTCTTCGTGCCAGTTGTTAGTTGTATGTGTCTAGTTGCAGTTATCGGTTGAACTATCTGTGTCTAGTGGTTCGCCATCTTTGAGGGATATTCCTCATACTAGGGAAAACTTATCTTGTGTTGGGTATCTTCATATATTTGGTGATGTATTTGTGAACATGGATTAAATTTCTTCTAGAGAAAAGTTTGTTAGTTTTTTCTCACGATTTCAGGTTTTTCCAGGATAAATCTTGTGTGTATTGTGTATGGTTATCTCTCTATGATTCTTTTATTTCCACTGCAATTTTGTTTCTATTGAAATTTTTAGTGTGTAATTATTCTATGATAATAGTGGAATTAAAATTTGTTTGAAATCATAAGGTAATAATTCTCAGATATGGAAATTAGAAAAATCAACACTAGGTTCAATTCCCTAAAATGACATGTTGAGTTCTTAATGAGTGTATTATTATAGTGGCTTCGAGCCTTGTTGTTGATCGACCTTGTGCCCTGAAGATTCTATGGCTTACCCTAGGTACCATCCTTGAAATGAGGGGAAATACGTGAGTGTTTTCCCCTAAAAATATGAAAAATTTGAAAAACAAAACCATAGAGTGCTTCATAAGGAGTTTTATGCTCAAAAAAATTGGTTGTACTGTTGAGTCCTCATTTTGACGCATTATTCACCACTAGTGATACCATTTTTCCTCCATTTTTCACCTTATTATTACCCTTTTTACACATTACTCATGCCTTCTACATGAAATGCACTGCAAAGAGCATCTAAAGGTATTTTGTTGTCTGTTTTTGTGAATTCCCTATTTTTGATGAATAAATAGAATTGAAATCCATTTTACTAATGACGGTTACAAGAATTTTGGATCTTGTAATCATGGTGTAGATTTAGTAACCATCCATTGGATGGCATACTATCACTACCTCAAACCAAAAATTTTCACATGGGTAGTGTACAGGCTCCACGAGAAGGTTTGGTACCTATTGAATCGATTCCAAAATAAAAAAGGGTAAGTGTTAGATCATGGTAAAACTCAAAGTCAAACTATGTTTATAAAGGGGCATTCTAAATCAATCCATGCATGTCCACACAGGCATCCAAATCACACAAGACAATTTCATGCATTTTGTCATAAAAGTATCAATCCATGAGAAGCATTTAGTGATTCCTTTGTGCGATGGTCGAGAATTAGCAAATGGAATATTCCCTATACAAAAATTGGTGTATAACATTTATCCCATGTTTTAATTAAAGTCATCCTTTGTTTAGTATTTAACTCCAATAAGTTTTATCCAGGTGGATGAACCATGAGATACGGTATTTGACGCTACCTAGTTAGTGCTACTTCTTTTGCATTGTAACTATTATATAAACCATGGTTTTAGTTAGCTTGATACAGAGGTGGGAAGAGAGAATTTATAAACATTGTCGTTGCACATCGTTAAACATGGTTATGAGATTTAATACAAAGATTTTTGATGTTTTGATATTGTGTGTGATCATAATCTATTTCTATAGCTTCATTCTGTAGTGTATCCAATCTAGGAAGGCCCCCCTACTTTGTTATATGTTGCAGTGCATTACTTACTTTCTTTTATTTACTATTCGGATTAGTTTCTTTCAAATGTTATTTCATTTTCTCTTTCATTTCCTGTTATCCAATATTTGATTTTGTGTGTTTCTTTATGGATTTCATTTAATGTAATATTTCCAAACTATAGGGAATATTTATCCATTGATTTCTATTGAACGAACTGCTTAATAATATTGTTGTAGGAACACTCTATTCTGTAGAAATGGATGAAATAATGTGACCTATGGGTTTAACAATAGCATTCTAGTATATATGAATTCAATGCTTGGATATATCTCTACGATGTAGTTTGGTCTTCATTTATGTTTTTTTTCACTCTGAATTTATTTTCAAATTTATGAACATATCACTTGTTCCTTGATCCATGTTCAAATTGATTCAAACTGAGTATTTCTACAAGAAGTGTTCATCTAACATATGACTATATCCTGAGTTTCTACATTTGCAATCATAGTAGATAATGGTTCGAAAGTACTTGTCTCTGTGTAAATCAATTTATAGATGTTTTTACTTTGTCATTTCAATTCATATATTAGTATTCTTTCATCAATGATGATTCATGGAAAGAGGAAATATCTAAATTGAGTCAATAGATAACTTGGTGATTGTAGGGTCCTAGTATCTTAATCAATACTTGAGAACATGATCATTGCCAAGCGTGATTGAGCTTAGCTTTCAATTTATGAAGTGTGATGAGTGATGCAATTTCCTTTTTCTTAGAAGCATATTAGAATGCAAGATAGGAAATTATAAACCTTCACATACTATTGGACACACCGACCACACTGAGAGGGGGGGATGAATTAGTGTGAGGCTCTTTTTACAACTTCTTACAAAACTTAGTTAGCCATCACCATTCACAACATCATTACTCATTACTTCTGTTCGCACTTAGTTTCTTTCATGTAAACATATCTCGATGACATATACTATCCATATGGAATAGTTTCTCTTGCAAATTCACTGATATTCATTAAATTATTCCTTAATCAAACTTGGGTTCCCTAACCACACTGTTGGGATACTCAACCACCTAACCATTTGGACTTTACAAAGCATCTTCTTGTGAGGGATTTCACCATAAGGGGACCACTTTGAGAACTTTATCCAAGAGTGTCTTTCCGTGAGGGATTTCACCATAAGGGGATTGTTGAGTAAAAGATATGAAATGATCTTACTCAAGCATTTTCAAAATTTTCTTGGCTAAGGAAAGATAGATGGGAATATCACCCTATGTTTATAGCCTCAAAATTTGTTTCCTAATCCACAAGTATTAGTTACAAGGGCTTACGCTGATTTTTTTTTATAAATAAAAGATTGTTGTAAAATTCAATAGTTTATATAATTTTCTGAATATAACATATGCAAAAGTAAATGTGGAGACAAAATAAAAAATACCAAGTAAATATTTAACACAGATGAGACAGAATAGCAATCGCTTATTTCATTCCAAGAAATAAAAAGAATCGTTCTCTTTACAAAAATCCCTGAGCGAGTTTGGACCAAAGTCAAACATAGATGTCCCTGATGAAAGCCATACAAAAGGACTTCTGACAAAAAGTAAAAAACTGAAATTTAAAAGTTGGATCAGCTTGCCACAAATTGTTGCCCACTCGAATCTGCACAATATCCTTTATTAGTCATGAAATTTAATTCATAAATAGACAAGTCTACACAGACTATCAAAGATAGATCAACACCTCTGAAAAACAAGTGTCTGAATGATGTAATTCAGCCTTGAATCTTGTTGTCTACAATAGGACCCTTCTGTCATAAAAGAGAATCAGGTTTTCAATGAATTAAAGAATGAATGAAAACTGAACTATCTCAATAAAATCAAGAGAAGACCTTAGTATGCTTTGTCCTTCTATTCTCCTCTTGTTCCTCCTTCTCCTTTTTCCTTTAAGGAATCAAAATTAGTTGAAGTAGTTAAACTACATCTTTTAGTTAAGTTAACTAAAACTCAACTAACTTTTAGTTTAGGGGAAGAATTAATATAATAATAATAAGGCTATTTAATAAATAATAACTAGTATGTGGGACCCCTTGTGACTCCCTTTAGTTTCTTAACAAAAATAAACACAAGTCAATCAATCAAACACATCCCTCCTTGTGGCTCCCATCATCATTCTCATAATTTGAAAATTAATATCAATGATATTTTAAACTATATCCAAAAATATAATATCCAAAATATCCAAAATAGTATGGTGTCCAAAAACTTCAGCAGCCAACTGTTCTCAATAATCAATAAATAAATATACTCAAAAACCATACTTTCCACTTTCGGAGGCAATTTTCCCTTTGTTGTTGTTGTCTCCCTTTGATTTCTATGAATTATCCTTAGGTTGTGTGGATCCTTTAGGCTTGATCTCACTGATAACATGAGAGAAGTCATCTCTCAAGTGCATGCGGGATGAAATGGATTTGGTGGAATCACTTGAGAGAGAGAGGAGGGGGCAGCAACGACTTTTCCTTTATCATGTGCATGGTGGGATTTAGTTTTGAGTCTCTTGCTTGCGTGGGAAGACTATACAAGTGAGTGTGCAGGGGGGAATTGGACAATTGGGTTAACTGGTGGAGGAGGAGCAGGTAGAGACAAATTGGGTCGGCCACAATGTTGGGAGACTGCTGGCATAGATGATTTTAGGGGATAAATTTCACAAATGGGATAATTTTCCATGGGTTTTCCCCAAAAAAGATTCACTAATTTCCATTTTTTTCTAAAAATGATTCACCCAAATTCCGTAGAATAAAATTATGTTACCTATAAAATTGCCAATATTTGATAGAAGCTATATTAAATCCTTATAAATTTGAATATTTTTCCAAAACTATCACCAAAAATTTTGCATTTTCCATTAAGGACGAGTAAGATTAGCCCATGTTTCTACATTTTAATATAAATTTTCATCCTTAAAATTATCCCTGACTGTTGGATGAACAATCTCTTGCCATCCATCATTTTCAGAGACTTCAAGTTGTAATGAGACATGTGGAGGAACTGGGATACCAGGGACATGCTCGGGTTGGAAGGGAGGCCTTTCTGGCATAGGTTCATCCACCCCTTGTCCAATCCAATTGAAAAATCCATCTTGGAAGAGTTGGTTTAACTCTTGTGGATCTGCATCGAAATGTATTGAAAATATTGGCCTTCTAGGTCCTCTGTCCCAATTCCCTCTTGCTCTGTTATTTCGACCATGGATTCCTCTGTTGAAGAAGCTCGTTCATGTATGCAACATTTATTAGCAATTATCTTCTTAAACAAACAATACATGATATCTCTTTAAATACGAAACAAATTTTGGCTCAGCAACACATCAGGCCCATGCAATCCAATCCATAAAAATCGTTTAATACTTGTCAATGAGCAGGGGGTGAATAAGGGTTATGGGATTTATGTGGGGGTTGTATTGAGCGAAAAGTGATAAAATGAAAGGGATTAGATCATGATTACTACTCAACAAATCATTAAACAATCAACTATGTTGTAATAACAAAACATATCAACTGTAACTCATCTCTATGTCATCCTTCAATTTCTATAATACAGAGTTTCCATTTAATTTTAAGAATAGGGCGTGCAAAGTGAATCTAGGAATGTGAAGGGATTCGTAATGTGCGAAAAAGTGAGAGAATGGCAGCGAAGTTAATGGACATTGTTCATAAAACAAATTAGGTAATCAATAATCATAACTCTGTACTAAAATCAATCCAAAAACATACCAAAACCACACCAACAATTATTGTGTATCAAATTGTTCGTTGTTCCAACATTTTGAATTACCAAAATTCCTCAATTCATAACAGCCTGTGTAACCATAATCATAATCGAAACAAACTTTCCATTTCAACAGCCATGTTAAGAAAATGTCGATCTTTTATTTCGTTGCCTTCCTTTTAAGAAATTTAAACAAACACGCAACAATATGTTCGACCTCTATCCATAATGCAACAATGTAATAATCAACATCCATTGTCTACCAATTTACAATTGGGCCTAATTAAATTATACACAAGTCCCTTTTTCAAATACGAATAGACTTCTAAAATATTCTCGATTACACACAATCTTCATCATATCAATCAATAATACTTTGCAACAAAACCATAGTCAACATAAAACCCAATCCTTATCACTGTTGATATAACCATTGATAATATGTACAATAATCCAATAATATATACGAGGCGAACATAGAGAATTACACACATGCACCATTTTCACAATTATCCACAACCTTGATTGGGCCTAGAAAAATGCACAGGTGTTTCTAATTTAAATCAAGATCACGCTAGTAAAAACACCATAATGAAAGGAGACAGTTCTCGACTGTATATAATTTCTCATTCCCAACTGTAACTGTTCAACCAATTTAATCATAGAAAGACAATATAGGGACTCGACGAAAAACTCCATAACCATTCCACTGATAAACCAATATTTTACAACCAAGAAGATGCCTAAAGGGATCAAGGACAGTTGGAGATTAAAATCGGGCTCTTTCGAAATAAAATACAGGGAGACAATCAAGAGCGCACTCATTTAACAATATCATAGAGAATTGGAGGTCTTTAGAGACTTTTCAACCACAGGTAAAAAACCTTTCGATAAAGACACAGTAGTAAGCCACAGGGTCTTCTTATTACTCCCAGTCTGGGCAATGAAACCAATAGTTAGCCACTGAGGAAAGCAACAACCTATAGGGTAAAGAGAAAAGTTAGTGAACATAGTGTGTTTCATGCTTGCAGAGGAGAGGCGAAGTTAATTGAACAGTGACAGTTATTCAAAGAACACACAGAGATATAACCTCTTTATCCAGTTCCTTAAGAGTGAACCACTTGACAACAATACCAGTGAGGACGCATAACACCGAGGTATAACTTGTATCACCCCACAACCATACAGTACATAATAATTTTATGTCCACCCGAAGACTGGATCTTGGGATACTTCGGTGAAAGGATAATAAGAATGAGCCCACGACCATGACTTTGGATTTGAAGAAATAACACAACAACCCAATGGAAATCTGAAGGCTGTTGGATAAGGATTACAATCAAGATTGTGAGGGAGAAACCGACGATAATACACAGAATGAAACCATCCACCATTAATGCAGAACAATATGTATCACATTCACTTATTATCCACAGAGACCCATCACGATTTTAAACTAACCAAGCAACCAATCAATGCACAACTTAAACAAAACCCAATTCTTTTTCTTGTAATCTGAAACATTTCCTAGTCATCTCAGAGAGAAATAACATGCATTTATACAGTCGAAATTCTCAAGAACACACAAATCCAAGCATTACTGAGCCATTGTTTGTTCATACACAGATATTATTTCATGGATGGAGATGAAAAGAACCATACCTATAAATAAACACTTAAAAGGGAGAGTTGGATGAGCCTTCTTCTTCCCAAGAGCCTGAAATGTGTAGCTTTACCACCAACAGACCTAAAATGCAACAAGGAAAAATGATAGGGTGACGGTCGATAGGGGGAGTATGGAGTCACGTGCATTTACTACACATCGCTTCCATCTCCTACCCTATTCAATTCAAAGAACAAGATAGACAAATATTCACCAATCAATTAAACCATGTATTCAATGCCCAAACATTTCAAATCTACGACGATATTCGTTGCGTAGTGCACCACCCACTAACATTTACACGTTAACCTTTGCCATCATTCTATGCTATAACACATATTGTAATGTTATATTCGCCCAAATCAAATCAAATGAAAATCACATAGCCACTAACCAACCATATACTAGTTAGGACTAACACTAACATCGCTTTACTTTTCCATTTGCATATAACCCTTAACATAGCTCAAACATAACTTCTTTTCCTTTAAGAATTTTTTCATAGGTTTTCTTTCTTTGTTTTGATTATGTTATCACTAACATATATCATGTATATATGTGTCTAGGTAGTCAATCACAATGATTAGTGATATGATTAAATCATAGCAACTGTAAATACATGCCCATCATAACAAAAAAAATGCTTGAATCGCATAAGCATTCCATGAAACGCATCATCCACCTATTACTATGTCAAAAATGAAACCAAGACTGCATTTTCAACCATGTAGGATTGTGTATGCATCATCAAAACAGAAGCATAAAAATGTGTGATATGTCTATATTTGTGCCTCTAGTCTACAAGGGGGTCCCACCTACTAGTATTATATTATTAGTATAGTTAAATAATAGGGATTTATCAATACTTTGCGGGTGGAATTCATCGTTGTGACTTTAATCGTCAACAAATTGGCAACTCCACAGGGAAATCTATTTCCAACAGATTAAGAACTTAGAGTGTCTGGTTTTGCAAACCGAGTATCATCAGATCAAGAAGATATAAATCAGAATGATTATGAAATAGGAGGAATTGAGTGGATTTAATGGAAATATGACCAGGAATTTGGAAATAACTCATGGAAAGTGTTAAGTATGAGGGGGTTTATCCCTGTAAGCATAATCATTCAACTAAAAATTTCTCTTGACTTCAAGCAGAAAAAAATTCTGAACTTTCTCTTTTGAATCTCGAAATGGATGAACAAACAGAAAGCAAAAGCAGTATGTAACCAACTATCTCATAATTAAACAACAGTGAAAGCAGATAACAAATTCAATGATGCCTTCAGGGGGAACATCATAGCATCCATGTAATCTTGATTTTTATTGATTAACAATAATTTGTAGAAGTGTTGATGTGGAAAAACTGATCTAACATTTTATTTTTGACAAAAAATGAAGTAAAAAAAAGCAAGAAATGTCATAACATAAATGAAACAACAAAATTGGAATGAGCAGAATTGAAATGACGGAAATAAAAATAGCAGAAATGAAAAATACTAAAATGAAAGTAGAATTGAAGTGACAGAAATGAAAACTACTAAAATGAAAGTAGAATTGAAATGACAGAAATGAAAACTACTAAAATGAAAGAATAATTGAAACTACTAAAATACAGAACAATCTGTTAGCACTAGGAATCACCCTCAGATTGCAAAGAGGATAATCCCAATACCCATCAGATAATATATAAATGTGAATGAGTGTTTAAATGGTCAAATGGATAAGACTCAAGATAATAATGTTCTAACTCAAAAATCTGGGCTAGCATGCACAAGCAATTGAGGTCTTGATCAACTTCAGTCAGTGAATGGGAGTAAAAGTGAATATAAGGAAGACTTTGGTGGGGGAAATGTAGAGGTTTGTTATGGACATCAGGTCTTCAAGCAGCCTAATGAGGAAAAACCCAAACACAAGATCTTCTTGAATTCAAATTTTAACAAAACTGAAGAACATCATAATAATACTATAATCAAACATTCATTATAATACAGCTACAATAATCCCATGTGAATCATTCAATCATAAACACTTCAGTATAAGAGGCAATAAGATGGAATAAGAAAAACTGACTTATATTAATCAAGAAGTCTCAAGTCAAGTACATAACCAGAGAACCAGTATGCTTCATCAAAATATTACAATAAGGGAGCCTAGCTCTACCATTCGAAACTTCTAAATCCTTTGGAATGTCTATTTATAACAAAAAGGGAAGTCAACAACTAGAGGTGCGAGTTGGCCTTCCTCCCATAAGATTCTCCAAATTAATTATTTCAACTAACAGCTAATATAAAAACTATGCTATAAAAAGGGGACATGTTGGCAATTGATACAGCCAACTTTTAACTGACATGATCTTCATTGATGCACATTCCTTTCCTTGCCAAGTGTCCTGCAGAGGTTGTAAGTTGGCATCATACTGCCACCTATCATCTTAGTCATTCTCCACATCATCCGCCACCCACAATAATGATAACTTGAACCCCTTGATTCCAGGTACTAGTTGGTAGCGTCCTTCAGTAGTGTGTTGGGTAGCGAGTTTTTGTAGCACCTTCACAAAATACTCAACACATTTTGTAGCATAATCTCCAAAATAGACCAACAGAATGAGTAGCGCCTGAACCTGTGTATCTCTATGTGTAACTCAGTCTCTGTGTGTAATTCGGTAGCGTCAAGCTTGGCTTCTATGTGTAATTAATTCTCAGTGTGTAATTCGGTAGCGTCAAGCTTGGCTTCTATGTGTAATTAATTCTCAGTGTGTAATTCGGTAGCCCCAAGCCTGAACTGGTCCACCTAAATTTGTAGGGCCCGACATCAAAATGGATTTGGTAGCATCATCGTTACACCACTCAAGAGATTTGGAAGCACCCTATGGAATTCGCATCACCATCGTTACACCAATCTTAGGATATTTGGTAGCACTATAAGTAGCAACTAGAAAGATATGAAAAATAGACGATTATGTAGTGCCATAGCACTACAGAATGTTTGTTCTCTTTCTATATGAAGAGTCTAATCCTTTGAAAAGAAAAAAAACCTTGAACTGAATTCGTTAGGATCCTGTAAATACTATATAAGTGGAAAAAAATAATACTCCCCTTGATCACTTACCCTTGCAAAAAGGGGCCATTCTAAAAAATGGATCTTACATTCCCCCAATCACTTCATCAACCTAGCACTCCTTCTGGTGGAAGGAGGACTTCCTTCTGGCATAGCAACATGCTTTCCTTTTGCAATAACAGGATTCTTCATGATTTCACCTTCATCTTTCTGTTGTATAGGGGATCTGTCTACCACCTCAACAAGATTCTTAATGCTTTTTCCCTTATCTCTCTTCTTCTTCAGAATAGAAACCTTTGGTAGGACGTGTGCTTTAACAGCCTCCTTGAGAGTTGATGATCTTGTGAAAGGATTTATGACTTTTGTGCTAGATCCTGAGGGAGAAGTAGATAAATGTAATTTCCTTCCTTTTTTGGTTGTGGATTTAGTAGAGGAAGGGAGCTCTTCCAATTCTAGTGCAGAAGGGGGTGAAAGGTCTCTCTGTGGAGAATGATAAGCCTCCCTCTTTGTTTCTTCAACTTTTTGATGACCTCTTGGTCTTGGGTAGGGGCCCTGCTCTTTCTTTTCTTATTGTCTCCTACTGGAGCAGTACTAGTGGATGGAAAAGGACTTTGTATCTTTGACTGAGGAGTGGATTTTATGTCGAACTTCATGTGAGAAGAAATAATGAATTGTTCCCATGGATAGTTCCTCTTTCTTAATTCTTCCAAAACCAACATTCTAATCAATCCAAGATGAAAGAAACAAGTTTCCAAAGCTTTGGTTTTGGATTGGACTCTATCATACATTTTCCCCATTCTCCTCAACAAGTAGAAAGGGATATTCATTTCATCTTTACTAGTAAAATGAAGCAGAAGCCTCATATGGTACTGGTATAATGCATTAAACCTCCCCTCACATGTGAAGTATATTTGGATGATCTTCAAAATCTTATCAAAACCTTCAACTAGATGACTTCTAGGTACCCCTTTGGACAGGTTGTCAGTCTGATACTCTAGCTTAAGGAAGTCCTTGGAGAAGGCAGCATTCAAAGTCATGGATTTAAACCATCTCTCCCCCATGATAGGAATCCATGTGGCTGCTGCAATAGAAGCTTTGGACACTTCAAACTACAAATCTCCTACCTTAGTCTTAAGGCCATCAAAATGTGAGGAAAATTGCCTTGCCACTTCAATATGTCCTCTCTACATGTTTTGGCAGAAAGAGAGGAAACCCACCCTTTGGAAAACTTCCCTAACCATTGGCTCTGCGTCAAATAAATGCATGTCTGAGGATTCAGTTCTGACCATAGTTCCTCCCTTGTGATATTTATTCTTCTGAGGTGTCTCCATGGGTCAAGACAAGGGGTCAAAGGCTATGGTGTAGTTAAGTCTATGAGAACAAACGGAAGCAAACTTCAATGGGAGGATGACAGTGAACAATGGCTTCTCTTTCTCCTAGGATTCTCCTTTAACTCACACTGCTTGATGGATTTTTGAAAGAAAGAGCTACGATTTTCCTCCCCTTACTGTTTATAGATCTCAAATTGAAGAATATAAATATGGTGAAGGAAATCACTGCAATGGTCTTTGAAAACCAGGTTAAAAACACTCCAATCTGAATAGTAGAGGAAGCAGGGGAAATGCAGTGATTTTAGGTAGCGCATATGCACGCAGGAGTAAGCGTTTGCACGAGCTATTAATAATTAAGAAAAAAAATAGATTGTGTTTTTAATGACTGAAAACCAGGTGTGATGGATGCAATCTTGTGTGAGAGAAGATATGGATAGAGAAGGATGAAGGAAGGAGTAATTTTGCAAACACAATTGCTACCAAAACTCTAGGCAACAACTACTACCAAAATTTGATATGCAGAGGAGGGAAACCATGGAATACCTGGAAAATTAATGATAAATTGGAGCTCTACAATTGTTTAGGAGATCACCACAACCATCTCATCTTTCAAATCAACCTCAACAACCAATCACGTAGTGCCACTTCCAACTGGTATGAACTGGTAGTTTTAGAAAAGCCGAGTTTTGATCTTTCAAAAATTGAAAACCATTAAAGAACTCATTAAAATAAAATCCTTGAAGGCATTATTTAACAAACCATGGTGTTGAAAACAAGGTATACATGACCTTAGAAAACTAATAATGAACTATGGCAAGGGATAAAGGACAAGGAGTGTTCTACGAAAACTCCTAGTGAGTTGGCTGCACTCTTTTTTCAAAAAGATGATTTGGCCATTTTAAAAGGAAATAGGGACAACATGGAAAAGATATGAAGGTATGAGTGGAAATAGATACATGTCAAGTCATTTTGGTCATGGGTTGAGTCAGGCTTGGTGTCAAGTCATGAAGTGATTTAAAACATAAGCCAAGAAAATGAACCTAGGCCAAAAATCTATGTCGGAGTCAAAAATTGAGTCATCACTCAAGCCTTCATTTATTCAAGGTAACCTAAGAAAATCACACTTACGAAAATAAATCAAAATTTAAAATCTAAAGGCTTAAAAAACTTAAAACTAAGGGTTAAAAGACCCAAGGAAACTTAGTGTGATAGCATTGGCTCCACAGGCGATGGCATCCTCCCTACGGGCTGCTAAGAACAAGTAGTTTCAATGCCTTATCCTAGGGATATGGGGTCACTTATTCAAACATAAATAAAAGAAAAAATATATTGACAATGGCATGGAAATCCTTTCATGGCTCAAGAAAAATACTTTTTCAAAAAATGCACATGTACACGGCCACCAAAAACTTCAGAATCCTCCAAATTCTGCAACTTGTAAGTGTTATTTGAAAATATCCCAGAAATTTTGAAGGGAACAATCCACAAGGCCTCAAATTTACCGTGTTTTCCTTTGTCTTTCTTGGGTTAATCCCACTTGAGCACTAGATATCCTAGCTGGAAATCTTCTTTGCTTAACTTCTTTTCAAAGGCCTTCTTGATCTTCTGTTGATGGTCTTGTGCTTTGTCCAGTAGTTTCTCCCTAATTTGTTGCACTTCTACCAACTGTTATATTCTTCTGATCATATCATCAGTTTCTCCTTGGTATTCTTGGAATAATTTTTCTACGGGCAAGGCAAGTCGAGAAGGAAATATAGCATCAACTCCATACACAAGATGAAAAGGAGAGACACCAAGAGATCTCTTTGTTGTCACTCTATCATCCCACAAAGAAAATTTGACCATTGAATCCCATGCTTTCTTGTTGTCTTCTAATAGTCTTTTGATGATATTTTATAAAGCTCTTGTCAGAGGAATCTTCTAGTCCATTCCCTTGGGGGTAGTAAGGAGTAGAATGAATCAATGTAATTTCAAACTATTCACAAAACTTGATCAATGGTTCAGCCTTGAAATATGCATCCTTATCAATGACAATTTTCTTCAGACAACCAAATATTGCCATAATATCTTCAAGAAAACCAATGATTACCTTATGGGATGCATTCCTTGTAGGGATGGATTCTATCCACTTATTAAAGTAATCAGTGGAAGTCAAGATACACCTATGTTGACCACTTGAATAAGGATTAATTTCCCCAATAAAATCTAGGCCCCACTGCTGAAATGGTCCTGAAGCTACCACAGGCTTCAATGGAAAAGACTTGAGCTACTACTTTCCAGAGAATTTTTTACACTTGACACAAGGTCTAATATTTTCACAAACATCAGTAAAGAGACTAGGCCAGAAATACCCAACCTTGAGAATCTTATAGGTTGTGGTTATAAACATCTCAAAAGCACTCCTAAAGGGTCTTTCCCATACAAAAATTGGTCAATAAGACAGTATTTGATTGATTTGAGTTTCAAGGATCTTACCTTGTTCTTCTCCATACCATCAAGAGGCTGTAACTTCTATAGAAAAAATATAATGTCCTTGTACCAAGTGCATTCTGCCAATGGGGGCTGACTTGAGAATCGTTATCAGACAACTCAACTTGCTGATTTTCTGAGAAAATGTTGATGAAATTAACTACCAAATCTTTGCAATTAGATTCATCCAGCAACCTAGATAAACCTTGGCCTTTAACCAATTTTGTGGGCTTTATTTCAAGATCAAATTCAAGGATTTTGGCAATCCACTTGCTCCTTCTTCTGTCTATGTTAGGCTGAATAAGAATATCCTTCACTGAGGCTGAAGGGACATATGAAATGACTCTTGAATGCAACACATAGACTCTGAAATCCTTGATAGCTTTAACCAAATCATAGGCCTACTTTTCCATGATGTCATATTTTATTTCAGCATCCCTCAATGCCCTACTACAAAAGGAAATGGGCTACTCTAACCCATCAACATTCTTCTGCAATAAAACAGTTTCTACTGTGTCAAATGAAGCAAAAGAAAAATCAGAAAATCCTTGGAGTAATCAGGACTAATAAGCACAAGTGCTTCATTCAAGGCCTTCGAGACTCAATGGTCCATTTGATTTCATTTCCTTTCCTCAACATGGTTGTGATATACTTTACCAATTAAGAAAAATTTGAAACAAACCTTCTCAAAAAATTAATTTTCCCCAAGAAATACTGAACTTATTTCTTGGATATAGGGAGTGACAAGGTTTGGATAGCTTGTACTCTGCTTGAATCAATCCTTACCCCTTTAGCTGATACAATATTCCCTAATAATTTTCCCTCCTTCATGGCAAACAATGATTTTTTTGGAGTTAAAGAGAGACCAAATTTTATGCATTTCAAGAAGACCTTTTTCAAATGATCATAATGTTCTTTATCAGATTGTGAGAACACTGTTATGTCATCCAAATAAATTACTACAAACTTGTCCTTCTCTTCAATAAAGGCCATGTTCATGGATCATTGAAAGGTCACTCATGCATTCATCAATCCAAAGGGAATCTTAGCATACATGAATGTACCCCAAGGAGTAGTGAAGGTTGTCTTCTATATATCTTCAGGAAAGACATAGATCTTATTATATCCAGAAAAGCCATCAATCATAGACATCCTAGATGCACCTGTTACCCTTTGTAATATGTGCTCCATCTTTGGAAAGGGGTAATTACCTTTCTTAGAGCTTCTGTTCAAATTTCTGAAATCGAAACAAAGTTTGATTTCTCCATTCTATTCTCATTGGAACCAATTTGGCCACCCATTTAGAATATCTCAAAGGAATGATAATCTTGGCATCAAAAATATTTTTTACCTCTTTTTCCATAATAGGAAACAACATAGGATTTGTTTATCTCAGCTTCTGCCTAAATGGCTTGGTCTCTTCCTTCAATTGGATTTTATGTTCAATGTTGCTTGTGTCTTATGTTCTCATATCTTCATATGTCTAGGCAAACACATCAGCAAACCCTTTTAACAACTCAACATATTCATCCCTTTGTTCCTTTGTCAAGATTCTAGAAAACTTGACATATTTTGGATCCATCTCTGTACCCACATTGCATTTAGTTACATCAACATCATCAGTTGAACCTTTAACCTTTACAGCCACATCATTTATATCGAACAATCTTTCCAAAAGAACTAGTCCTTTTGGAATATGGTTACCAGGCAACTGAACAATATGATGATTAGAAATTTTATTTAGAAAAACATCAGCATGAGGTTTACTTTTAGAATCATGTTCTTGATCAATATGTAATGCAGAAAACTCATCAACAATCTCAAGAAATATTTTGATCTCAAGATCATCCTCAAACACCTTCCAATGCTTGACATTGTCAGGTATAGAGGGTCTATATTTCACTTCTACATCATACTTGAGTTTAGGTGGCATAGGGACTCTAAAATTACTTCCTGAAACAACCAAAGAATCAACCATGGTGTTCTCCTCTATTGGAATAAATGAGATATTGAAACCTAAGAAGAAATTGTCAACAAGATCCCAAACTTCATTTCTAGAAGTCCTTAGCCTAGGGTGCTTAGCTTGATATATATTTTTTTATCTAATGGAAAATTAATTCAGCATCCCCAAACATTGATAGCTCTTCAATCCCCATGTCCTTTGCAGCCCTCAAATCCAAAACAAGAGCTTCATACTCTGCCACATTGTTGGTAGTTTCAAATTCTAGCTTGTAGGACAAAGATATAGTCTCTTGAGTAGGTTAAACAAAGACCACTCCAGCACCAACACCTTCCTTAGAAGAAGCTCCATCAAATAACATCTTCCAAATAGAGGTAGTTGGAGGAGAATCTTCAAAAAAAGTAGTGGACTATTTTCGGATTTCAAGGGGAGGTTCAGGAGCATCAGTGAGCTGCAATATAATGGATCCCAAATCAGTGTCAAGTGCAAAAATAGGATGTTTGGTGGGGTTTTCTTCATCACTAATAATGTAGGCCAACTGAGCTTCCCTGTAAAGTCTTCTATGCTCCCCCCCAAACACAAGAATGGTAGCATATGCAAGGTCCATCTGCAAGGTTCCCCCAAGTATTTTAATCCAAGATCTTGACAAGAGCATACCAGACTTGGGGGGAACATCAACCACCACAATATCAATGACCACACTTTTCATGGGAAACTGAAAAAAGGTCACAAACATATCTTTAATGACTCCAAGACACTTCACTTTCTTAGAGTCAAAATAATATAAGTCATGGTAGGTTTTTGTGATTTCTAATCCAAGTTCATCCATGACTGTTTTTGGCATGAGATTGTGAGATGCCCCTGAGTCCATCAAATAGTTATGCAACACCTTATGATGTATGTTCAATGATGTATATAAGGGAGGGGATGAACCATATCTATCTTCTATCAAAGTTCCTAGGATGATTGTTGGATTTTCATCTTGAAGATTGACTGAATCAGTAGCATTTGAGGAGGGTTTGAGCTGCCACATTTTGAAATATATTTTTAAAATTCCTCATTTTTTGTCAGCTCCAAAAAGGGTACAAGGATCTTGATTTTTTGAATCTCACTTTCAAAGCTGAAGGAAAATGGAGATTTCATAATATCCTTGAATTTTGGTGTATGGTTCTTAACCAAAGATGGGGGGATTTGGGCATCCTTTTATTTGTTTCCAATTGCGATAGCCTTGGCAGAATTTTTTGTTTTTGTAGGTTGATCAGAAGCATCAGTCTTTTCCTCTTTATTTTTAGATATCAGATTATATATATTAGGATTTTATTTTGCCTTCTCTCCTTTACTCAATTCATTTATCTGATTATCCATCAGGGATTCCTCATATGCATATTGGGTCAAGTGAGGGGATGTAAAGGTGTCACCTAGGGAATGGATCTGAGGATCATTTTTCTCATCCTCTCCTTCTTCATCAACAGCAAGATTGTTCTGTAAAGGAGTTTGGACCTTTTGATCATCCCTATATCTGTTTCGAGTATCTATTGGAAGGATCTGAGGAGCATTATTTGTTCTCCTGAAGTTACCTTTGTTATCATAATTTTGTGTATTTCTATAGTTTTGTTTTCCTTCAAGCTTTAAATTCTCCATCTCAACAAAAAGAGATTTTACTAATTTGGTAAGTTCATCAACTTGGGGATGGATAATAGAGGAATCTAAGGTTGAGGCTTCATCTCTATTTTTTCTCTTGTCCCTATTAGATTTCCCCTAAGTTTTTCAGATGACACTATGTTAGATTCTACCTCCAAGGCTGCATCTTGCATATGAGATAAGGAGGAAAATCTTCTTTCTCTCCGTAGAAGGAAAAAATCAGGGTCAAAAGCATTGGCAGAGGTTTTTGTAGGATTTATCTCAACAGGGATCTTATTGTACATTTTGTTAAATATTTTAGAGAAGTCAGAGATAGACTCTCCCTCTTTCCTCTTCAGGGATCCAAATTTTGTGATATAATACAAAAAATATTTTTTATCCCCCCACTATCTTAAGAAAGCCTCATCTAACACCTCAATTACAACAATGGATCCAAGATTCAAACCCCTAAACCATCTCCTAGCCCCACCATCAATGCTCTAGACAAAGACTCTCATCCACACATCCTCATTCTCAATGTTTAAATTGTCTACATAATTGTAGAAGGAAACAAGGTGTTCTTTAGCAGTTATGTCTTCTTCTCCTGTGAATTTGGGCATGTATTTTAAGTAATCTCCAGCAGGGAGAGAATTCATTGGATGAGGTAAGATAAGAGGGTCATATCTTGCAGCCACTATGGAATTCATCCTATTTCTAGGAGGGGTATCACCTACCATTGGATTTTGAACTCTAGGTGAAAAAGGAGGAGAAGGATATTTGACTATGTGCAGCTTAGGAGAAAAAGGAATGTAGGAAGGAGGGATTTCAGTTTTCACAGCAGAAGGTTGAGTCTTGGAAGAATATGTGTTGGCATAGGGGTAGACCCAAGGTTTATCTCCAAGAGCATACCAACAAGCCCTAACTATTGTCCCTTTTGGCAACACCTGTGAAGCATATGCAGTCTCACCCAAAGAAGCTATGGGGGGGTTGCAGGACAAAGATGTCTACAACCAAGGGGAATATCAATTGGATCTAATACAAGAACAATACAACATTCTTATATCACTTATCATCTTAGATCTACTCCACACAACTATCTATTAGATCTAATACAACAATGCAATAGCAGTATATTAAAAGGAAAAGAGCATAGCATCAATCACACATATGGAATAAGATATACATGGCGCACCCTCTCTCTAGAGATATGTCCACAAAACTATGCTTGTAATATATTAATATGAAGCATACAGTTCTTGTCTGCGCTCTCAGCTAGCATATATTCTCTCTTTTCCTCGTTATCTCTCCCCTCCCTGTGCACCCAGCTACAGAGTTGATCTTCGCACCCAGCTGAAGATCTTACAATACAAAAGGCTCTCATACTCAACACTTCTCTCTCTCAATATTACTCACTCGATCTCACAACAACAATCATAACACCAACAATAGTAACAACAATGATAAAAACCCATCCTAGGTCCTCTTGACCTCTATTTATACATTACAATCACTCATCGATATTCTTAGGCCAAAACCTAGGTGTCAAAACCCTATGTATCTAAAACCATGGGTCAGCTTGACCCACATTTTCATGGCTTTGCGAGCCTGTCTTTCCTTCCTTTTCACGTGGTGCTCCAAAGAATCCAACAGTGGTTTTTTTCCTCTTGTTGAGTTGTCCACGATCCTTCTTTCTTGTTGATCTATCATCCTCAATCTCCTTGTTCATTAGTGTTCTTCCTTTTACTTCACTCCATCTTTTCTTCTCTTTTGATCACTTCGACCCAGTAACAATCACTGGGTCTTCTGCACAGTTCGTGTTTTTCCTTTTCTTCCTTTCTCTTCGCTAACTTCCATAACCAAGGGCCAACAAGATGGTATAGGCTGCAAGGGAGATGAGGTTTCCTCTTCTTTGGCTGCAGGAATTTTGATAGGAGGATGAGTAGCAAACCCTAAGGTAGGAAAATATTCAAGACTCTCAAGTCTGAACCACTTCACAATGTCAAGGGAAGCAAGGATTTCAAAATTTTCTTCTTTCAATTCAGGGTCAAAAGAGGAGTATTCAATAGGGAAATTTTCAAAATCCAAATTCTTATAAACTTCAGCAGAAGGTATAGGAGGATTACTTGATATAAAAATTGGAGTATTAAGAATGGAATCAAGCAAATGACTAGAAGTACCTGATGCAGCAGCAGAAAAAATCTCTTGGGAAGTTTTTCCCTTCTTGATTATCTTCTTTTGGTCAGCTTCAGGTGGAACCAAAGGTAGTTTTGTATTTGACCTCGTGTTTTTTCCTTTAGGAGCCACAACTGAAACAATGGAGTTGCCAGATGCAAGCTGCAATCTTTGATGTACTGATTTTTAATGCACCTTCAGAATCAGTAAGCTTTGTCGTTCAATCCCAGGGAAATTTCTTCAACTCATTCCCCAACAACGACGCCAATAAAGTTAGCACTAGGAATAACCCTCAAATTGCAGAGAGGCTAATCCCAGTCCCCATAAGATAATATATAAATGTAAATTAGTGTTTAAATGGTAAAATGGATAAGACTCAAGATAATAATTTTCTAACTCAGAAATCTGGGCTAGCATGCACAAGCAATTGAGGTCTTGATCAACTTCAGTCAGTGAGTGGGAGTAAAAGTGAATAGAAGGAATAATTTGGTGAGGGAAATGTAGATTTTTGATATGGACATCTGGTCTTCAAGTATCCTAAGGAGGAAAACCCCAAACACAAGATATTCTTGAAATCAAAGTTTAAGAAAACTGAGGAACATCATAACAGTACTATAATCAAACATTCATTATAATACAACTACACTAATCCCATGTGAATCATTCAATAATGAACACTTTAGTATAAGAGGCAATAATATGGAAGCATAAAAAATGACTTATATTAATCAAGAAGTCTCAAGTCAAGTACATAACTAGAGAACCAGTATGCTTCATCAAGATATTACAATAAGGGAGACTAGAACAACCATTCGAACCTTCTAAAGCCTTTGGAATGTCTATTTATAACAAAAAGGGAAAGCAACAGTTGGAGGTGCGAGTTGGCCTTCCTCCCATATGATTATCCAAATTATTTATTTCAACTAACAGCTAATCTAAAAACTATGCTATAAAAAGGGGACATGTTGTCAACTGATCGAACCAACTTTTAATTGACATGATATTCATTGGTGTGCATGCATTCCATTCCTTGCCAAGTTCCCTACATAAGCTATAAGTTGTCATCATATTGTCACCTATGGTCTTAGTCATTCTCCACATCATCATCCACTCACAATAATGATAAATAGAACCCATTGATTCCAGGTACTAGTTGGTACAGGTTGTTAATCTGATACTCTGGCTTAAGGAAGTCCTTGGATAAGGTAGCATTCAAAGTCATGGATTTAAACCATCTCTCCCCTGTGATAGGAATCCATGTGGTTATTGCAATAGAAGCTTCAGACACTTCGAAATCCACATCTCCTATCTTAGTCTTAAGGCCATCAAAATGTGAGGAAATTTTCCTTGCCACTTCAGGATGTCCTCTCTGCATGTTTTGGAAAAAACAGAGACAACCCACCCTTTAAAAAAATTCCCTAACCATTGGCTCTACATCAAATAAATGCATGCCTGAGGGTTCAGGTCTGACCACAGTTCCTCTCTTGTGAGATTTCTTCTTCTGAGGTGTCTCCATGGGTCAAGACAAGCGATCAAATGCTATGGTGCAGTGTAGGCTAGGAGAACAAACAGAGGAAGACTTCAATGGGAGGATGATAGTGAACAATGGCTACTCTTTCTCCTAGGATTCTCCTTTAACTCGCACTGCTTGATGGCTTTTGGAAAGCAAGAGATGTGATTTTCCCTCCCTTTACTGTTTATATATCTCAAACTAAAGAAAAGCAATATGGTGAATGAAATCACTACAATGGTCTTTGAAAACCTGGTTAAAAACACTCCAATCCGAATAGTAGCGGAAGCAGGGGAAATGAAACAATTTTAGGTAGCGCATATGCACACAGGAGTAAACTTTTGCACGGGAACTCAATACTTAAGAATAGAAAGAGATTGTGTGTTTAATGATTGAAAACCAGGTGTGATGGCTGCAATATTGTGTGAGATAAGATATGGATAGAGAAGGATGAAGGAAGGAGTGATTTTGAAGACACAATTGCTACCAAAACTCCAGGAAACAACTACTACCCAAATTTGATATGCAGAGTAGGGAAACCATGGAATACCTAGAAAATTAATGATAACTTGGAGCTATGAAATTGTTTAGGATATCACCACGACCATATTGGCTTTCAAATCCACCTTAGTGAAGCATCTCGTAGCATCATTGCCAACTATTCTGAACTAGTATTTTTAAAAACGCCGAGTTTTGAACTTTCAAAACTTGAAAACCATTAACAAACTCATTAAAATCAAATCCTCGAAGGCATATTTTAACAAACCATGGTGTTGAAAACAAGGTAGACATGACCTCAGCAAAATGATAATGAACTATGGTAAGGGATAAACGACAAGGAGTGCACTATGGAAACTCCTAGTGAGTTGGGAGTGCTCTTTTTTCAAAAACATGATTTGACTATTTTAAAAGGACTTAGGGACAACATGGAAAAGATACAAAGGTATGAGTGGAAAGAGAGACATGTCAAGTCATGTTGGTCATGGGATGAGTTAGGCTTGGTGTCAAGTCATGAAGTGAGTCAAAACATAAGCCAAGAAAATTAACCTAGGACAAAAATCTATGTGAGGATCAAAAATTGAGTCATCACTCAAGCCTTCACTTATTCAAGGTAACCTAAGTAAATCACACTTAAGAAAATAAATCAAAATTTAAAATCTAAAGGCTTAAAAAACTTAAAAATAAGGCTAAAATACCCAAGGAAACTTAGTGTGATAACACAATCCAAACAACGTTAAACTCTTACAGTTGGTTCCACGTAATGTTTTAAGTGAGAACCATTAGAGTTGTAGGAAAACAATCTCTCTTGTAAATCCTTTAGAATGTAGGAATTTTCACCCAGGACAAAAGCAATCTTGAAAGGACCCAACCATAATTTTTTTAACTTTGAATGTCTTCCCCTATAAACATGAGTTGAATCCCACAACGGTACCTTCTCATTGACTTTAAATTTGATAGCTTTGACACTCTTGTTGAATTATTTTTTAACATTTTGATGTCTTCTCTTTATATTACCCAAGGAAAACGTCAGTTTCTCCTCTAAAGCTAGTAGTGCATTCATCCTTTATGAAACATTAGAAGAATTTAATTCTTCGACCTATAGCATTAACCTTAAGGAGGAAAGTCTAGCTTAGTAGGCATAATGGCTTCTTGACCATAAGAAATTTGGAAAGGAGTGCAACATTTTCTCACCTTGGTGGTAGTTCGATCTTCCCAAAGAGCATAAGTGAGGAGAGTGTACCATTGACGAGGCTTATCTTCGATGAGCCTTTTGATAATTCTCACCAGATTCTTGTTGGTATACTCGGCGTACCCATTTCCTCAGGGGTAATAAGTTGATGAGGTAAAATGTTTAACCCCCAACTTAGATAAAAATTGGGTCATCTTAGCAGAAATAAAAGCGGGACCATTTTCTATAATAATTTCCAAAGGAAGACCAAATACGAAAAAAATATTATTTTCAAGGAAAGAAATCACTTGGTCATCTGTCAAATGTTTAAGCGGGACAGCTTCAACCCATTTTGTAAAATAGTTTGTGGTTGTCAAGATAAATACGTGTCCTACTGAAGACAGGGGATTAATAGGACCAATAAAGTCTAATCCCCATTTTGAAAAAGTAAAGTCCAAGAGGACATGTTGTAACGACATGGTTGAAAGGCGTTCTTTCCCAACAAATTTTTGGCACTTGTCACAATATCTCGAAAAAACATAAGAATCACGAAATATAGAAGGCCAATAATATCCTTTTTTGATAATCGTAAAAGTAGTGGTTTTAGTAGAAAATGACCTCTTACTTGAATAACAGAATTTGGAGAACCATGAGTTTCTTGCAACAATTTATGTGCTTCCTCATAGTTTACATAGCGAAGAAACATACCATCAGCAGATCTTCTAAAAAAGAAGTCTCCTATAATGACGTATCTAGCAGATTCAAGAAGGAGCCTTTTTATTTGATGAGAGTCTAAGTTATCTGGACATCTTTTATTTTGCAAATAGTAAACCAAATTTTTATACCAAGGATGTTTAGACACAGGAAGGATTTGATTATCAATGTAGAATAGTCTTGATAGAGAACTATCATGTTCATAAATTTCTTCACTATTTTCAGCATGTTGAGCTAAGTGAAGGGATAAGTCACGTCCATCGATGGTGTTATAAGTCACGATGGTTAAATCATGCTCATGGATCTTGCCAAGCCAATGTCCAATCTTTCCTGAAAGATAAGTCCGTGAGAGAAAAAACTTGACAGTGGGTAAAGGGACTTTTACCAACATATGCTTACCTAAGATGAAGTGGAGAATTTTTTCAACAACTTTAACAAGAGAGAAAGCATGTTTTTCAATAAAATAATATTTAAACTCAGCATCAGACAAGATTTGACTCAAGTAAGCCACTGGTTTGTCGTTACCTTGCTCATCACCTTGCATGAGGATAGCAGAAACTGCTTCCTATGTGGCATTAGTATATATCATAAATTCCTTCTCAAAATCCGACTTCGCCCAAATCGGTGTGAAACTGATTGCTTTCTTGATCCCTACAAAATCATTTTTGACATCATCTATCCAAGAAAAGGAATGACCTTTCTTAAGCAGATTATGAATTGGCTTGACCATTACAGGAAAATCAGGAACAACCCTACGGACAAAGTTAATAAACCCTATAAAATCTTGAACCTCCTTCTTGGAAGTGGGAGCAGGTAGATTTAGGATAGCAGCAATCCTTTCAGGATAAATACTTATTCTTGAATCAAAGACAATGTGTCCAAGGATCTTTCCCTTGGTAACGCCAAAAATAGACTTATAAGGATTTAGAGAAATGCCAAATTTCATGCATCGCATGAGAACTCTTTTAAGATGACCAAAATGATCTGATCGGTTTTTAGAGTACACAGTTATTAAGTCATCAAGATAGATCTGGATAATCTTGTTGATCAAATCATCAAAATCTATTTGCATAGCTCTTTGAAAAGTGGCACCTGCAATGAATAAGCCAAAAGGCATACATTCATAAGAAAAAGTGCCCCAACGAGTAATAAAAGTGGTTTTATATTTATATGCCCTTTTCACCTTTATTTGATTGTAACCAAAGAAACCGTCAAGTAAGGACATCATATGTGACCCTATAACCTGTTGCAAAATCATTTCCATATTAGGGAGAGGAAAGTGATATTTTATACTAGCCCGATTCAATGCGATAATAGCTATGCATAATCTGATTTGACCAGTTTTTTTCCGAATGGGAAGCAAATTAGAAACCCATTCTGAATAATTAATCGGGAATATGATCCCAGCCTTCAAGAGTTTTTCCAACTCCTTTCGAATAGTTGCTTCCAGCACAGGGTTAATGGGTCTTTGTTTTTGCCTAACTGGTTTTATGCCCTCCTTGATAGGAATGGCATGATGTATAAGAGCAGGATCAAAACCACAAAGATACTCATAAGACCAAGAAAAAATGTCTTGAAATTCACCAAGCAGTCTAGCGAACTTCAATTTTTCTTCATCATAACATTGGGCACCTATTTTAATATTCTTTGGAGACTCGAGTGTTCCAATGTTCAAGGAAATGGTTTCACCCACTTTCCTTTTCGACTCCTCTTCTTTATGTTTCTCTTTGTTGCCTACATCACTCAATGAAAATCAACTTTCTAGAGAAGTCAATCCTTTAGGAATCTTGTTATCTTCTATTCATACAATTTTCCTAGGCTTATAAGGTTCATTTTGAATGAAAGAACATATGCTTTCATCACTAGGGAAGACCTTCCATCACTCTATATTGTCAGGGATATGTGGACGATACAGAGATTGAAAAGTACAATCAGTTCTTTGTGGTAGAAGTTTCCTATTAGGAGAGGCTACAAAAACAGCTAATCGATCAACCATTGAGTTCAATTCCCTTTTGACATGAGTGATGTTGAAAGATAATAGGTTCGAGATAAGTTCCCAAACAGTTTGGGTGTATTGTTTCATTAACTTGTTGCTAGGAGATTATATCTTACTTACAAGGTTCACAACAAGCTCGAAATCCCCAAAAACTGTAAGGTGACCACAACCCAGGTTATAGGAATTTCCAATGCCTAACAATAATGCTTAGAATTCAGTAACATTGTTTGTGCAAGCAAACTCTAACCTATAGGAAAAGTTATGTTTTTTTCCCACAGGAGAGTACAAGATAATATGATCTTTGTTTCCTTCATTAGAGAATGAAACATCAAAGTGCATATGTCACATCCCATCATCTAAGTCGATTTGTTCCAAGGTAGTGTTGTCCTCATCGGCAAAGATGGAATACACTCCTAAGTACTCCTCGATCTAATTCACATTAGGTTGTGGGACACTTTCTATCTAAGGTGAAATTCTTCCCTCTTTGAGGACTGTGATGTTTTTACCATTCTGAGAAATGGATAAGTGTGTCCTTTCGAGTGAGAGGTATCCACCCGTCAAAGATTTCCAATCTCTTCCTAGGATGATCGAGTAGTTACTTACTGGCATATCGATTACCTAAATATTAAGGGTTGTCCTTATTTCAGAGTGTGCACACAAAACCAAGGTTACGTCCTTGATTTCACCTATGGTCGTTTGTTGAAGACTATTATAAGAGAGCATGCTTCTGGAGTTTTCATTTGTACAAGACAAGCCTAGATCTTCCATAATAATCTTCGACATTACACTTGGGCCCAAACCGCCATCAATGAGGCAGCAATGGGAAATCTTATCCATAATCTTTACAGAAATATAAAATGGGGGGTTTTTTACAGGGTATCTAAAGTTATGTACACCTCCTTTATTTACAAATGAATCCTCTTCATCTACCTCTTTATAGAGGTTGGCTACAATGGAGTCTTTTCCTTCCATGAAATTTTGTATTTGCTTCTGTTGTTCAGGGATGGAAACCATGTCCAGAAGGGTTTCATCTACTTTGATGTTGGCCAACTTATTTAGAATGTTGTGTTTGGAAGAGGGGAGAAGGGAGGTGGTTCTTTGATTGTCAGGGGCCTTAAGAACCTTAACAGTAGTAGCTGGTGAATATGTGCTTGGGATAGAAGAAGTGTAGGGAGGATCATATTTGCTTTTGGGAGCATAGGATTTATTCCTAGTATTTATGATCATGACATCTTCTAGCTCTGCAAATTCTAGGACAATGATGGTAGTTTTAGGTCTCTTGCCAAAGATTTTATCTCTGTCATTCTTCTTTACCTCACATGTACTTTCCTCATGGTGTTCCTTACAAAAATTACACCAACTACGAGGCATGATAGCTTTAGGATGAAAATTATTTTCATTTGGGTTTCTAAAGGGGGGTGTAGAAGAATATGAAGCTCTAGGGGTAAGAGAGGAGACATTTCATTTTTCACTCATAAGCTATCATTTGATTATTCATGTCTTGTACAATTTGTAAGAGGGAGAACATGTTTGTCTATTTCACTGAGTCTCCCTTAGGAAGACATGTTCTTTCAAGTTTTTCTTCATACTCTAAACAAGTATGCAAAGTGGAACCGAGGTTTCTAATGGCCTTTTCCTCAAACCTATGATGATAGGGGGAAGGTAATGCATTATAATAATGCATGAAAGTAGCTTGGTTCTGAGGTCGAATGAGTTTAGGGATTTGATTGTATAACTTGGTGAAACATAAGTTGAAGGACTTGATAGACTCAACATCCTTATAAGCGATGTTATTGTACTCCCATAACTGCTTGGTTGGGATTTTGGATTTCCATAGGTAGATTTGAATCAATAGGCTAACTCCTCCCAAGTAGATAAAATCTTAGGAGGGATATCGAAGAAATCATCTGCAGCCTTCCCTTCAAGGGAATTCACAAATACACACATACAAGTATCATTTTCATTGGCTCCTATGTTGTCGCAGGAATTAGAAAATGCCACCAAGTGTTCATTTGTAGTGACAGTTGTTACGCCTCAATATT
>ML814529.1:154631-173561 GCA_009831015.1 Picea engelmannii | reverse complement strand
GGGAAACTTGGAAAATTGGGTTAACCGGTGGAGGAGGAGCAGGTAGAGACAAATTGGGACAGCCACGATGTTGGGAGACTGTTGGATGAACAATCTCTTTCCATCTGTCATTTTCAAGGACTTCAAGTTGTAATGAGACATGTGGGGGAACTGGGATACTTGGGACATGTTGGGGCTGGAAAGGAGGGATTTTTTGGCCTAGTTTGGACCACCCCTTTTCCAATCCATTTGAAAAATACAGCTTCAAAGAGCTGGTTTAACTCTTGTGGATCTGCATCAAAATATATTGAAAATCTTGGCCTTCTAGGGCCTCTATTCCAATTCCCTCTTCCCCTTTTATTTCATCCATGGATTCCTCTGTTGAAGAAGCTCATTCATGTATGCAACGTTTATTAGCAACTAGCTTCTTAAACAAACCATACATGATATCTCTTTAAATATGAAACAAAGTTTGGCTTGGCAACACATCAGACCCATGCAATCCAATCCATAAAAAATGTTTAATACTTGTCAATGAGCAGGGGGTGAATAAGGGTTATGGGATTTCTGAGGGGGTTGTATTGAGCAAAAAGTGATAAAATGAAAGGGATTAGATCATGATTATTGCTCCACAAATAATTAAACAATCAACTGTGTTGTAATAACAAAACATATCAACTATAACGCATCTCTATGTTATCCTTCAATTGCTATAATACAAAGTTTCCATTTAATTATAATTTAATTTTAAGAACAGGGTGTGCAAAGTGAATCTGGGAATGTGAGGGGATTCGTAATGTGCGAAAAAGTGAGAGAATGGAAGGGAAGCTAATGGATATTGTTCATAAAACAAATTAAGTAATCAATAATCATAACTCTATACTAAAATCAATCCAAAAAAATACCAACACCACACCAACAATTACTATGTATCAAATTGTTTGTTGTTCCAACATTTTGAATTACCAGAATTTTTCAATTCATAACAGTCTGTGCAACCATACTCATAATCGAAACAAACTTTCCATTTAAACAGTCTTGTTAAGAAAACATTGATCTTTTATTTAGTTGCCTTCCTTTTAAGACATTAAAAAAAACATGTAACAATATGTTCGACCTCTATCCATAATGCAACACTATAATAATCAACATCCATTGTCTACCAATTTACAATTAGGCCAAATTAAATTATACACAGGTCCCTTTTTCAAATATGAACGGACTTCCAAAATATGCCCGATTACACACAGTCTTCATCATATCAATCAATAAGATTTTTCAATGAAACCACAGTTAATATAAAACTCGAGCCTTATCATTGTTGATATAACCATTGATAATATGTACGATAATCCAATAATATATACGAGGCGAACATATCCAATTAGACATAGGCATCATTTTCACAATTATCCACAATCTTGATCGGACCTATCAAAATACACAGGTGTTTCCAATTTCAATCAATACCACGCTAGTAAAAACACTATAATGAAAGGAGACAGTTCTCGATTGTATATAATTATGCATTCCCAATTTTAACTGGTCAACCAATTTAATCATCGAAAGGAAAGATAGGGACTCGATCAAAAACTCCATAATCATTCCACTGATAAACCAATATTTGACAACCAAGAATATTCCTGAAGGGAGCAAGGACAATTGGAGATTAAAATCGATCTTTTTCGAAAACAAATAAAGGGAGACAATCAAGAGCATGCTCATTTAACAATAGCACAAAGAACTTGAGGTCTTTGGAGACTTTTCAACCATAGGTAAAAAACCTTTTGATACAGACACAGTAGTAAGCCACAGGGTATTCTTATTTCTCCCAGTCTGGGAAATGGAACCAATAGTTAGCCACGGAGGAAAGAAACAATGGGTAAGGTAAATAAAAGATGCATTTCACGCTTGCAAAGGAGAGGTGAAGTTAATTGAACAGTGACAATTATTCAACGAACACACAGAGATATAACCTCTATGTCCACTTCCTTAAGATTCGAACCACTTGAAAACAATACCAGTGAGCATGCATAACGCCGAGGTATAACTTCTATAACCCCACAACCACACAGTACACAATAATGTTATGGCCACCCAAAGACTAGATCTTGGGATACTTTGGTGAAAGGACAATAAGAATGATCCCACGACCATGACACTGGGTTTGAATAAATAACATAGAAACCTAATGGAAATCTAAATGCAGCTGGATAAGGGTTACAATAAAGACTATGAGGGAGAAACCGACGATAATACACAGAACGAAACCCTCCACCATTAATGAAGAACGATATGTACCACATTCTCTTATTATCCAGATATGCCCATCACAATTTTCAACCGACCGAGAAACTAGTCAATGCACAACTTAAACAAAACCCAATTCTTTTTCTTGCAATCCGAAACATTTCACAGTCATCTTAGAGAGAAATAACACACATTTACACAGTCGAAATTATTAGGAACACACAAATCCAATCATTACCGAGTCATTGTTTTTTCATACACAGAGATTCTTTCATGGATGGAAAGGAAAAGAACCATACCTATAACAAAACGCTTAATGGGTGAGATGGTTGAGCCTTCTTCCCAAGAGCCTGAAATGTGGAGCTTAACCACCAACAGACCGAAAATGAAACAAGGAACAATGCTAGGGTGATGGTCGATAGGGGGAGTATGGAGTGACGTGCATTTACTGCACGTCGCTTCCATCTCCTATCCTATTCAATTTGAAGTACAAGACAGCCAAATATTCACCAATCAATTAAACCATGTATTCAATTCCCAAACATTTGAAATCTACGACGATATCCCTTGTGTAGTGCGCCACCCACTAACATTTACACATTAACCCTTGCCATCATTCTATGCTATAACACATATTGCAATGTTATATGTGCCCAAATAAAGTCAAATGAAAATCGCATAGCCACTAACCAACTATATAATAGTTAGGACTAACACTAACATCGCTTTACTTTTCCATCTGCATATAACCCTTAACATAGCTCAAACATAACTTATTTTCCTTTAATAATTTTTCATAGGTTTTATTTCTTTGTTTTGATTATATTATCACTAACATATCTCTTGTATATATTTGGCTAGGTAGTCGATCACAATGATTAGTGATATCGTTAAATCATAGAAACTGTAAATATACGCCCATCATAACAAAAAAAATTCTTGAATAGCATAATCATTCCATGAAACACATCATCCACCTGTTACTATGTCAAAAATGAAACCAATATTTCATTGTCAACCATGTAGGACTGTGTACGCATCATCAAATCAGAAGCAGAAAAATGTGTGATATGTCTATCTTTGTGCCTCTAGTCTATAAGGGGGTCCCACCTACTGGTATTATATTATTAGCATAGTTAAATAATAGGGCTTTAGCAATACTTTGCGGGTGGAATTCATCGTTGCGACTTTAATCGTCAATAAGGACCACATTGGAGTCTATCCATTTTGTTCTTCCTATCAACCATGACATGACATCAATGATATAATTACCTTTAATATCAATACATCATTATGCCACTACTTGACATCAACCCTTTGACAAAAATTACATCAATGACCATATAACCAATAATCAATATATCAATTATACAAACACATCACTATGACAATACTTTACACCAACCCTTTGACATCAATGACAACATAGTACAAAAATATCCCCCTTTGGAATATATGGAAACACCAACATTGATTTCAATACCAATCATTGATGGCAACACTTGGACATGGCAATGCTCATTCTCCCTTTATGATCATCACTCCTCATCAATATTCATCTCCCCGCATCAATGTGACTATCTCTCTCACTTTTACATCAATGGAAAAGGGTAGTTCTCTCCTTGAGGTTGCTTCCCCTACCTGAACTCTCCTTGGGGCTTCTCCCCCTGCCTGAACTCTCCTTGGGACTGCTCCTCCTTTTTGGATGCTTTTGAGTTTCCTATGAATAATCTCTCCCCCTTTGGACAAGGGATATCACTTTGATGCAATGTTGATGAAATGACTGCCAATCATCTCTCCTTTCAGAATCGTGTTGCTGAAATCAATCATGGGAAAAATAATAACTCCCTATGTGGGTATGTCTCCCCCTATCTTCTCTGCAAGATGAACAATATGCTACCACTGCAATCAATTTCTGCTACAAATGTTGTTTCTCAACCAGAACATAGATCAACTTATCAAGAATGATATTCTCTTCCTATGATGATCCTTGGACAAAAACCCATTCCATACCATACATCATAAAGAAAAAGATATGTCAACAATGAATAGAGAATCATGAACAAAACATCAACCATGTACATCATGTGTCATATTGTGTGCCAACCATACACAACACCCATGTAAATCAACCATGTACATCAATACTATACAATATACCATAAGATATCATCAATGGAGTGTATCAACCATGTGCCAAGAACATGTGCCAATTATGTACCAACCATATGCCTCTACCAGCATGCCAACCATGTGCCTCAAACAAGTTTCATATCACTCATGATATGCCTCTAACATGAACCAAGTGCCACAACCATGTATCTCAACCATCAATATATAAACCAAGCATTATAAAAAGTGTATCAATTATATCATCCCATACATCATGTACCAAATCAAGTGCATCAACCATGCAACAAACCTCAACAAGATGAACCATAATCAAGATGTGTTCCCATACATGTATGTCATATCAACCATAACCTATGTGTCAATCATACTACTAACAAGTGCCTTTAACAATGTACCAAATATGTACCAATCACGCATAAACTATAGATCAAGCTATGACTCATCAATGATGTAAAACATAACCACCTGATCAACTCGTCAACTACATGTCCCAATATGTAGTTCAATCAAATTCCAAATGCATGCACCAAGATATCCAACAAATACATCAAAAGATATATAAATGGAGCTCACATATGTATCATCCATGTACCATAACAGATCTGCCTCAAAAACCATTCACTACAACAAGTAATAAGCAGCCAATAGTACCTTTAAACATGTACTAAGAGTTTCCCTCAATAGATCAATGATATATTTCTAGCTATCATCACAACATCATGATATATCTCATAGACAAGGTGCCATAACATCACTAAGAACATAATCAACAGTATACCTTATCAAAAATGCATCACTCCACACACTAAAGTTTGTACCATGCATCCAAGATAGATAAGCTAAAATACTCAACCAAATTTCATAACCATACATACATCAAACACGCATGCAAGCATATAATCATGAAAAACTGCAAAAAAACATGTTAGACCCTACAAAAAAGAGTTATACCATCAACCATGTTGCAACTCATTTGTACACTCCTCTTCTCGAGGCTTTTTCCACAGGTACTCGACATGTTCCATGGACAACTCGCATATGTATGTGACCTTTCTATAGGTTACATCATGTATTTATGTGACTTCTCCCACAATATCCCACGTATGATTCATAAAGAGTGAAGCTTTCTTGATTCTTTATTCCTTCATTCATGTCTGGTTGTTTGGTATTCTTCATCCTCTTTTGAGAGTGTCCTTATTTCTTTGTATGTGTACTTTGAGTTGTCATCCTTTCAACATTTTCTTTCTTCCAAGTTACATGTGTTCTTATTTCCATGTTATATGAAACACTCCTCATTGACTATCTCCTTGAATCCATCAATCCTGAGATTTGTGGCCAAACCCACTCCAGTTGTAACATCTCATGGTGTGACAATGAGCAACAATGTGTTTGACTTGATTACATCTCCAACATATTCAGATGTTATGGTGTGTTCCAACATATCTCCTTGCATAATTTCTACCATCCAAATATTTGTGACCATATTCATTACATAAGAAGCAATGACCATGAAAAAAAATTCCATACCTTTTCTTTGGTTTCCACCTTGAAGGTGTCTCTATTATGAATTTTCTTTGGGGTGTAAGGATGGCTTCCTCGTGTCTTATTTGCATTGTTCGTATAAATGTTTCATTTTTTTGTGTAGGTTCTTGGCTTTCAGTTTGCTTCCACTTTTTGAGAATGAAGGACTTTCATCACGCTTCTTAGAAATGCTAGATTCATAGTGTGTTGCTTCCTTGTTGTATCCAGGACTAGATTTATCATTAGGTGATATTTGAAAATCCAAGATTTCATCCAAGATTGTTGAGTTGTTCATGAACCTTTTTTAATTATCTTCTTTCCTTCTGAGATCGACAACTTCTACTTCTAACTTATGGCATGATTATTATTTTCATTAGCTTGAGTCTTTAGTCTCTTGATCTCTTCTTCTTCTTTCATGATTATTTTCTTTAGTACCATTGTATTCCTTTGGTAATTTTCTAGGGCTTCCCTAATGTATTCATCAAGATCAAAATCATGATAAAAAACATAATCTGCTTCAAAGAAATCTAGAATTTTATTTTTGATCTTCAACAAATATTCCTCTTCATATATAAGATAATTGTTAGTTGATTCTTGTAACACACCCATGGTGGGGCATAAAATTTCATTCTCCTTTAATAATAAAATCCTCTATCCATGGTCTCTAATTTTGAGATCGGGGCCAAGCCCCTATCTCTTAAGCGACCATCGCATATGACCATGGGTTATGACCGAACGTCAAGGCCACAGGTGCCTATTCTGGTGCTTCGAAAGTTTTGGCTTTGAGAGTTTTTGATTCATCACATGTAAATTCCTATGAACTCTAAAGTGGCAAAGTTCCAAACTAGCGCGAAGGGATCAATGGTCCCTACTCACCCTCAAGATCAACGACCCTCAATGACTTCGGGTCACCGGGCTTTGGAGAAACTCAAAGAACCTCCTCCAAAACCTTCGAAGTACCAAATCAAGTGCCACACGTCTGTTGTAAATCAATGGCTTAGCTTCATTTGGGACTTCGGCATTCAGGAGCTTGAGACTTTTCTGTAGCATTTTTCTCTTGAAGTGTTTTCTTCTGGAGTCAACGATTTATCGATGCGTGTCTCCTATGAATCGACGACTACAAATAACTTCGACTATTCGGGCTTCAGGAGTTTCGAATACTCCATCGCCTTTCACCTCTGAAGTAGCTATCTCTTGAAATGGAAGATCTACTAACACATGTCCTCAACTGACAGACGGCTCAGATGAACCCTGGCTCTCTAGCCTTCAGGAGTTCTTGTTCAACATATCCCCTTTTCTCCTGGAGTAATTTCATCCGAAATCGATGATCTACCGACACGTGTCCATTCTCTCAAATCAATGGTATAGAAGGGCTTCGTTACTCTATGGATTTACAAAGGAACTCATGACTATCAACCTAGCAACGTTTCTAGGTCTGACGGTCATGGTCCGGCCAATATCGATGTGTTCATCAATCGACATTTCATAGTGATTGCAGGGCCCCAACGAGTGCACTCCTTAACAGAGAGATCAACCTCCGCAATATGAAAAGTACTCACCCAACTTAGTTTTACCGGATTCATTGATCTTCCAGCCCGATGAGATCAATGGAATTGGTGAATTACGGGCTGCGAACTAGCACGTCCGCTAATTCCATATTCCCGCTCTGCAATGATTCCCCACCATCGATCTTCAATCATAGATCGATGGTTCACATTGATTGTGGGGTCCAACCTTCCCAATATGGGAAGTTCTCACCCAACCCTAATCTAATACTAGTCGTTGATCTTCCATTCCCAATGAAATCAACAACATTCATTGATTACGGGTCATGAACTAGGATGTCTGCTAATTTCACCTTCGCACTCCGCAATGATTTCTAACCATCGATTTAATAGAGTGGCTGGTAAATCCCATGGTATTTGAGTCGATCTGACGACCGGGATGGCTTCTCCTCCCATCAAATGTATTGCATCCATCTCTGTTGTCAGATTCTTAAGTCATCTACGGTTCTCATTACTATAATAGTTTGGGTAACTTGACTACCGTGAAATTTGACATCTTCGTTATTTGAGCTCCCGAGATTCTGAAACCGTCATGAGCTAACTCCTTTAGTGCAGGGTTCCTATACCCAGGTCACATGGACCTTCATATGACTCTTGGGATATTAACCCTACTCTTAGTAGGGTTTTTGGTTAAGGACTTAGGCGTGAATTCAATGTCTCTTAGACTACTGGTCTGAAGGGGATGTCTCCCTGACTCGCAGAACTTTAAGCTCTGAAATGGGGCAAGGTAAACTTGTGAGGTTACCAAAACGGTAGCAAAGCCAAGAGGTTTTCTCCAACTATGGAACTGTGTTGGAATTCCCTGGGGAAACACCTTCGAGGAATTAAACTAGTGCATATGGACAATCAAGAAAAAGCCTAAGTTCTCAAGGGAACAAAGGCATACTCATAACTTAACCATTTCAATACAGAAACCATTTATAGACACATAAATACACGCATGAATTCATTAATTCCAACTCAAAGAACAAGGCATGAAAACACTTATCAGAACCATAAGGCATGATGTGACCGCTGAAAGGGGTGCTCATTTCCACCCAACCATAGGCTTAGTCACTCCTAATGGCTTTACCACTAGCCACCCCTGATCTTAGACCACAATGCTTTAAGATTCAATCTCTCTCTTCTATCTCAATGAAAGTTAGGCATGAAGGTTACTCTCCTTCTCCCAGTACAAAATTAGATAGGGATGAAGGTTACTCTCCTTCTCCAACTTAGTCTCTATTTTTTGCGATCAGAACTCACTTTCCTCTTTCGGTCCTTCCTTGGATCAGAGAGATTTATCTCTCATCTATGCACTCTTCGTAGGTCATCCTCTGCCCACCGCGCTTCCTTTCTTGCCTTCCTCAGCAAGATTGTGTGTGGCTCGAATTCCCAGTCTGTGGTCAGGTTTGGAAGCCTTACATATGGGTGGTCTACCCCATCCCCTCATTAACTCTTTAGGAGGTCTTCCCACCTACCAACCTGACTATAATTCATTCTTGGGTCAGAGGGTTGTTTTGATCCTAAGAAATTAAATCCAACAAAGTACTGGTTCAGTGGAAGTTAATGCAACCATCCCTGGTCCCCTCCACCATCGTTTCATAGAATTTGTCGTTTCTCTTAGCACATCCCCTTTCCATAATTCATGCAACATGTATCCATTTTCTATTAAAATAAAAAAAAATTATATTCATCGACCTTTTATACAAAGGTCCATCAAATCAAACATTCACACCTTTAATTTTTCCATAGTTCCTTGGCCAATATAGTTATATTTACAAACTGGGGGAAACAGGGTGTTACAATTATACACAACCTTATTTTATTTGTGTGTCCATGGATCTCCTTCAATCTTGTAAGGATTATAGTGAAGGCCTTCTCTGATACCAATTGTTGGACACACCGACCACACTAAGAAGGAGGTGGGATCAGTGTGAGGATATTTTTACAACTTCTTACAAAACTTAGTTAGTCATCACCATTCACAACATCATTACTCATTACTTTTATTCACACTTAGTTTCTTTCATGTAAACATATCTCAATGACATATAATATCCATATGGAATATTTTCTCTTGCAAATTCATTGATCTTCATTAAATTATTCTTTAATCAAACTTGGGTTCCTTAACCAAATTGTTGGGCTACTCAACTGAATAACCATTTGGACCTCACAAAGAATCTTCCCATGAGGGATTTCACCATAAAGGGACCACTTTGAGAACTGTATCCAAGAGCCTCTTCACGTGATGGATTTCACCATAAGGGGACCACTTTCATAACTGTATCCAAGAGCCTCTTCTCATGAGGGATTTCACCATAAGGGGGACACTTTGGAGTTTATCCATTTGGTTCTTCCTATCAACCATGACATGGCATCTTTATGACACCACTTGACATCAACCCTTTGACAACAATTACATCAATGACCATGTAACCAATAATCAATATATCAATGATAAAAACACATCACTATGGCAATACTTGACATCAACCCTTTGACATCAATGACAACATAGTACAACAATATCCCCCTTTGGAATTTATGGAAACACCAACATTGATGTCAAACCAATCATTGATGGCAGCACTTGGACATGGAAATTCTCATTCTCCCTCTGTGATCATCGCTCCTCGTCAATGTTCATCTTGAAACATCAATGTGACTATCTCTCCCCCTTTGACATCAATGGAAAAGGGTAGTTATCTCCTTGGGGATGATCCCCCCTCCTAAACTCTCCTTGGGGTTTCTCCCCCTACCTGAACTCTCGTTGGGACTTCTCCCCCTGTCCAGATTCCTTTGAGCTTCCTTAGAATAATATCTCCCCCTTTGGACAAGGGATATCACTCTAATGCAATTTTGATGGCATGCCTTCTAATCATTTCTCCTCATGAATTCATGTTGTTGCAACCAATCATAGGAAGAAGAATAACTCCCTCTGAGGGTATGTCTCCCCCTATCTTCTCTAAAAGATTAACAATATGCTACCACTACATTCTGCTTCTGCAGCAAATGCTACTGCTCGACCAGAACATAGATCAACTTATCAAGAATTATATCCTTGTCCTATGATGATCCTTGGACCTATCCATGCATAAAAATCATGCCATACCATACATCATGAAGAAAAAGATATGTCAACAATGAATAGATAATCATGAACAAAACATCAACCATATACATCATGTGTCATATTGTGTGCCAACCATGCATATCACCCATGTGAATCAACCATGTACATCAATACTATACAATATACCATAAGATATCATCAATGGAGTGTATCAACCATATGCCAAGAACATGTGTCAATTGTGTACCAACCATATGCATCTACCAACATTCCAACCATGTGCCTCAAACAAGTTTCATATCACTCATGATATGCCTTTACCATGAACCAAGTGCTACAACCATGTATCTCAACCATCAATATATCAACCAAGCATCATAAGTGTCTCAATTATATCATCCCATACATCATGTACCAAATCAAGTGCATCAACCATGCACCAAACCTCAACAAGATGAACCACAATCAAGATGTGTTCCCATACATGTATGCCATATCAACCATAAACCATGTGCCAATCATACTACTATAAAGTGCCTCTAACAATGTACCAAATATGTACCAATCACACATCAACTATAGATCAAGCTATGACTCATCAATTATGTACAACATAACCACCTCATCAACTCATCAACTACATGTCCCAGTATGTAGTTCAATCAAATGTCAAATGCATGCACCAAGATATCCAACAAATAATTCACAATATATGTAAATGTATCTCACATATGTATCATCCATGTACCATGAAAAATATGCCTCAAAAAACATTCACTACAACAAGTACTAAGAAACCAATAGTACCTCTAAACATGTACTAAGAGTATCCCTAAATAGCTCAAAGATATATCTCTAGCTAGCATCACATCATCATGATATATCTCATAGACAAGGTGCCATAACATCACTGAGAACATAACCAGTAGTATACCTTATCAGGAATGCATCATTCCACACACTAAAGTTTGTACCATGCATCCAACATAGATAAGCTTCAATACTCAACCATATGTCATCAACATACATACATCAAACACACATGCAAGAATATTGTTGGCATAGGGGTAGACCCAGGATTCAACACTTTACAGTGCACCGAAAAAACCCCGACTACCATCCCTTTCGACAACACCTACGAAGCAGGCAAAGTCTCACCCAAGGTAGAAGCAATGGGGGTTATAGGACGCAGGTGTTTGTAACCAGACTAGGACACAGATCTGTGATAAGAGCACTTCGCAAAATATTTTGTTAACACTTAGGGAGTGAACATGCATTAGTTTATTAACCTCATTAACACCGCATAGTGTAATCAAAGACAGATAAGTGTAGTAAAAACACATGATTATGCACCCTGAGCACTTAGCATTATGAGTTAAGTATAGCATTCATTTACCCTAAGTACTTAAGCAACAAAATATATATTTCTTACACATCATAATCAAATCACTAAGCAAATACATAGCAGAAAGACATTGCACAAAGAAAACCATGAGACAACAGATATGTGTGGTTCACCCCAGGGTGGGGCTACGTCCACAAACCGCTTTGCCTATTTATTATTCTCCAAGATCTTACATCCATTCACTCTCGTGCACTAAGCCACAGATTCAAAATTTTCACAAGATAGGAGACTTGTGCACTAAGCACTATATCCTCCCTCTTAACCTTCCAAAACTAGGTCAAAGGCACAGAGCCAAAATATCTTATCACGAAACTTAGCACCTTCTACAAAATCACATTCGAGCACAAAACCTCAATGCACATACATTCCTTCATACAAAGATACTCGAACTACTTCTACAATACATTCCTCTTTATTTATACTTTACAATAAGGCCTAAACATGGGGAAAACCCATGGGACGACATCCCATAAACCTGTTACAAAACCCTAGAGGACCCCTTATTGGGTCCACATAACCCTCAAAATAGGTGAGATAGACGATCTCAACTCTACCTGGGTTCTCCTACTTCGACCAATGTGTCAAAGTCCAAAAGTGGTCCAAAAATGACCAAGGTTTCCCCAAAACTTGGTCGAGGGCCAACAGGCCCCCAACACTCACATGTGACTCGTTCTGAGTCACTCAGGTCTGGACAATGCTACTTCAAAATCCTTGAGCTTAACTCGAGATGCCTCGCCTGAGCTTCCTGCTCAGGGAGCTCCTAGAATTTTTTCTCTGTAATAGGCCCTTCCAAGTGTTGTTCTACTACTGCAACTACTTGATCTAACTGTGAACATTGGCTATCGATCTCCTCGAACACCTTGCAAGCTTTGTCCTGCACGGGTTGTAACTTATGTGTTACTTCCATCACCTTACCCTGGAGGGTATTGATCTGTTGTTGTACTGTGTGCTTCTCCTAGGATCTCTTCATCCTTTCCACTGCCATGAGTAGCTTCATCTGTGCCTGCAATGAAAATTCTTGGTGTTGAGCCTCCTGTAATTGAGCCTCTAGCTTCTTTAACACTAGATTCTCGTTGAGGCGTTCATATGTCTCGGCGCTTTTTTCACTTAAATGTTTACATGCTGAGGCAAGGGATTTTATACTTGTTACTGTGTTTTTGGCTAACTACTCCCTCTAGTAATGCACCTCCTATAGGGTACTCGGTACTGTTCTAGCCTCTAGTTCAGCTATCCTAGCCTAAAACTACTGGAGGTCTCTGGGAGCTTCGCTACTTGAGCTTCGACAAGATATTTCTCCTCCTGTACCAAGCCTGGTACAAAGAGACACGCTTGGCTTACTGATTCTTTGACCATGGCCTACTCTATGAGAAACTACTCTTTTTCCTTTTGTATATGGGCTTCACCTTCTTTCTTTTCCTCCTGAAGCTCTGCTTTCTGGCTTTCATAGTCAGCTACACTATCCTGCGCTACTCATAACTGTACTAGGATTTCATCTTTTTCTTTTTGCAAGGCTTTTGTAGCCTTATCCGTCTCTGCCTGATCTCTCTAGAACTGAGCTTCTATTGCATCAGCAAGGATTCTTATTTGGGCCGGTTCTTCCCCCAAGTCTATGGTTTGTGATGAGGAAGGCGCAGACAGTGCAGTAGGCACTGCGCAAACCAAGCGAACAGCTTGGTGCACCTCCTTCAATTCCCTCTCAATCCTCTCACATAACTCCACCTGTTTCTCTTTGTATCTTTGCAACATGTCTTCATAGGATTCCTCCAAGCTCGACGAACCAGACTAATGTCATCATCAATGAGGGTGGCTTCCAACTGAGGCTTATTGGTTCACATTTTCTTCCTGGATGAAGGTTTCTTTGGAGTAACTTTCCTCTTTTGTGGGTTCACTGTCACAACGAGGGGATATTCAGGTGGTGGGGTCCTTGGAGTAGCTTCACCTCCTCCTTTCTCTTCTTCTCATTCATCTCCTTAGCCCTGTCCTTCTACTTCATCTCCTCCTCCTTATCCTAGCAAGCTAGACCCACTATCTCCAGAGGTTTTCTCTTCTTCCTCTTCGTCACTCTCTATGTCCTGGACTTCAACCTGCTTTTTTTTCTTCTTCTTCCCACTGGAATGTTCGACATGTTCATCTCACGTAACCATCAAGCTTCCTATAGTATCAGTGTCAAATAACTCTACATCGATGACATGTACAAGAAATTCTTTTGGCCATTCCTTATAATTTGTTCCATATCTTCATCTGTGAGCTTATAGTATGACTGTAATTCTTCATGGTGCTCATCTCTTCGCGTGGTGATATAAATGAAGTGGGGATCAGCATGAAACTTCGCTATGGGCTGGTACTGATGCAGGTTACATGGTGTCATACGAGGGAATGACTCAATGGTGACTTTCAACTGCTAATAATATCTGTGAAACACCACATTACACTACCAATGCTTTGTCATGTCATTGGTATACCACAGGATGGAAAACTGAGTAGTCAGAGGCTCTGTAGGTTCAATCTCTGGGAAAGTAGCTCCTTCAAGCATCTACCAAGCCACAAATTCTATCAATATGATCAACCAACTGTAGTGAAACTCATATCCCAAGTCTTGGGCTTCGCAACAATCTTTTTCTAGCTCATTGATGAGGTAGTTCGCCCATTTCATCTGCATTCCCTCCATGCACTTTCCTGTGAATTCCATCATGAACCCGATGACCTGTCTAGAGTGGTTCTTCCTCACTAGCTTGCTAGCTAAGAGTTGACAAGAAAGGCGCACTACACCATCTTGTATGGAGGCTACCTTGTAACCTCGCTTCCCCTTTTCTTACCCTCCATAGGCTTCTTTGATGCTTTGTGCTAAAGAACAGTCTGAGGTCTTCCCTAGGTAGAATTCTTGTGGGTTAGGACCCTTCAAAATTAAACATGTGATCTGATGGATCAACGTCGGATCCACAATAATCCTTTTGTCAATCCATATATATCCACCATGATAGCACGATAGAAATATTTTAACGCAAGGGTTAACCTCCTGATGGCGGCCAAAATGCAAAATATTCATTACATTTAATATGGTTGACTGCACCAACCCCTTGTTCCATGGCTACAAGAAAAGGTAAGGTTTATTTCTGGTTGTCTTCGTTAAGTAACGGTGAGGAGCTAATGTGGCATAGTTCTTCCTGTCTCCTAAGTTGAATTCACTGTGACTAAAAAGTGGGATCTTCCCTAACTGACTTCCTACTATGCGAATTCCTTTCGGAATGTACGCAGTGAACACGAAGTACTCGAATCACAAGGGATATTGTCGTAGTTAATAGCATTGGCTAGAGGTTGAATATACTCAGGTAGGATCGACAAGATTTGCTTCACCTTAGCCAAATCGTTGTGGTTCTTGCTTCTTTGTTTAGTTACGGGGTTGGTGTGGGTGGAACGACATCTCGTCGAAGGGGAATCCTAAAGTCCCCTAGTTGATGATGCTTGAATACCTTCAGATACAGGTATGTCGACCATGAGCTTCCTAAGAACTTCCTCAAAATACTTCTCCAAGTTGTTTGGCTCACCCAACATTCTATCTTTTAACAGAAAGAGGATAGACAAACAGGCAGGTGGGGTATACTTTCAGATAACGATAGGTAGCATGGTTCGACACTTGGAAAGTTCTCGACTTAGCTCAATATGTCATGGGTAACAAAAAGTGGTCCCAATTCCATGATCGATGAGTTAAATAAGCAGGGCGGCGTGACAGATCTTCCAACGGACAGGAACTGGAGTTAAATGCTTCCATTAATGTAAATCTAGTCGTTATGGCATGGTCTCAACGTCCAAAAGTAGTCTATAAACCCATAAATGTGTTTCCTAACCATTCTGGAGCATCATTATAATGGTCGGGGTGCCTCCAACGATTATATAACTTCGCCAAGGAGAAGTCCAAATCTGTGCGGACCTGCAGTTCCAGCAAGGTTCAAACCCTGTGAACCTGCCTCCTACGAGGTTCCGGTCTACGAAGTCTTCCATATGGTTTCCTTAACTTCTTGTAGCTTTTACAAATTAGATTTATTTTTATTGAGCTTCCTTGCCTTCTTTCCTGTTATCTGAGTCTTTAAATTTTTATGGAATCCTCTTTCCATTTTTATTCTTATCTTCCCCCAGTGTAGTAGCTTCGCACTGTTGAGATACCCTCAAAGGTTCTAAAGTTAATATCCCTTTTTATTAACACTTTCTGAGTGGGCACACTTCTCTCTTGGATATATAGGTCCTTCAAGCCTTCTTGCATTCTTTCAACCTTGATAGCTAATTATTTTTCTTTATGTCCCTCCTACATTGTTACTTTGGTCTATTGCTTCAACTTATTCTCTCATTCTTATCTTAGTTGGTCTATTTTCCTAGCTATCAAATCCCTTAATTCTTTCTTTTTATTTTTTGTGGCTTATTCCTCTACTTCACTTCTGATCTGATCTTTATCAATCCAAGTCTTACCTAACAAAAGTGGGAAAGGGACGTTTTCCTTAACAAACCTAATGAATTGAAATTCTTCTTCAGTCGATGTTCCATGAACAATAATAGGTAGAGTGGTTACTCTTCCACATAAAGTTATCATCTTGCCCTTAAACAAGCTTATCCTTCCTAAATAAGTTACTACAGTATGCTTTCCCAAAATTTTCCAAGTTTCTTCTGTCATAATATTCACTTGTGTTTCTTCATCCAAGACTATACAGTCTATGTCGAAGTCTTTTATTCTTGAACTTATGTGATTTTTTTCTTTTAGGATTTCTGGTAAACTGACATCTTTATGAACATCCAATGTTTCTTCTAACTATAATAACATAGTCTGAACTTCCTCTAACTTTTTCTCTTTATGAAATTCTAACATACCCTTAGTCTCTTGTCTCTTTTCATAATTTTCTTGTCTTATGTCCCTCCCTTCAATTTTAGCAATAATCCTTGGACAATCCTCAACCTCACGACCAACAACCTTACAACAAAGAAAAATAGGGCCTACCCCAAGGCATTCCTTAGCAAGATGTCCTGACCTTTTGCAATTATAACACAAAGTCGATCCTCTTTTTCTCTTAAATGTTCCCCAATATTTCATGTACTGTGCACTTCCCCTAGGATCATAGTACTGGACCTGCAATCCGCAAAAAATCTTTTTGGGTTCCTGCATCCACTTATTAGTCCAAAAAATATTTCTATGCATAGGAATAACATATCTTTCTTCATTTCCATTAAATTTACTCAAATCAACTCTTTCTTTCAACTTCACCCTAGCCTTTAGACTAGGACAAAATATATTAAACATACTTAAATTCATGCTTTCAAAAACAAAATTCACTTATCTTTCTCTTACCAAAGCAAAAATTTTGCCTCTTTTAGAATCTTACCTCTTTTCTTCAGAACAGATTACTTTCTTGGCACAAAGATTCGCAAGTCAAGTAGAGTATTGCGCACTTCAGCGGCAGACCTATGCACAGAGATTTTCTTTTTCTTTACTTCAATTCCCAACAATCATAGTTTCAGGTCCCGACAATGGAGCCATTTGTTGGAACAGGGGTAGACCCAGGGTTCAATGCTTAATAGTTCACCAAAAAAAACCTGACTATCAGCCCTTTCAGCAACACCTGCAAAGCAGGCGAAGACTCACCCGAGGTAGAAGCAGGGGGGGTTACAGGATGCAAGTGTCTGTAACCAGGTTGGGACGTAGATCTGTGATAAAAGCACTTCGCAAAATATTTTTTTAACACTTAGGAAGTGAACATGCATTAGTTTATTAACCTCATTCACACTGCAGATTGTAATCAAAGATAGATAAGCATAGTAACAACACATGATTATGCACCCTGAGCACTTAGCAACGTGAGTTAAGTCTATCATTCATTTACCCTAAGTACTTAAGAAACAAAATATATATTCATTACACATCATAATCAAAGCACTAAGAAAATATATAATATAAATACACTGCACAAAGAAAACCATGAGACACCAGATATTCGTGGTTTACCCCAGGGTGGGGCTATGTCCACAAACCGCTTCACCCCTTTATCATTCACCAAAATATTACATCCAGTTACTCTTGTGCACTAAGCCACGGAGTCAAACTTCACACAAGACAAGAGACCTTCACACTAAGCACTAGATCCTCCTTCTTAACCTTCCAAAACAAGGTCAAAGGCACAGAGCCAAAAAATCTTATCACGACACTTGGCACCTTCTACAAAATCACAGTTGAGCACAAAGCCTCAACTCACATACATTCCTTCACACAAAGCTACTCGAACTAATTCTACAATACATTCCTCTTTATTTATACTTTACAATAAGGCCTAAACATGGGGAAAATCCATTGTCCAACATCCCATAAACCCATTACAAAACCCTAGAGGACCCCTTACTAGGTCCACACAACCCTCAAAATAGGTGAGATACGTGATCTCAGCTCTGCCTGGCCACTCCTACTTTGAACAACATGTCGAAGTCCAAAAGTGGGACAAAACTAACCAAGGTTTCCCCAAACCTTGTTCTAGTGCCAACAAATATAATCATGAAAACCTACAACAAACCATGTCAGACCCTAAAAAACAAAGTTATACCATCAAACCATGATGCAACGCATCTGTACACTCCTATTCTTGATCCTTTTTCCACATGTATGTAGCCTATTCCATGGATAGCTCATGTATGTATGCGACCTTTCCATAGGTAAACTCGCGTATGTACACAACTTCTCCCATAGGAGCCCACATGCTTCATAAAGAGTGAATATTTCTTGATTCTTTATTCCTTCATTCATGTTTGGTTGTTCAGTCTTCTTCATCCACTTCTGAGAGTGTCATGATTTCTCTGTACTTGTACTCTGAGCTTCCATCCTTTCAACATTGTCTTCTTTCCAAGTTACATGTGTTATAACATATCATGATGTGGCAATGAGAAACAATGTGTCCCACTTGATTACATCTCCAACATCTTAGGATGTTATGGTGTCTTCCAACATCTCTCTTTGCATAATGTTTGCAATACAAATCTTTGTGACCATA
>ML814529.1:116080-140487 GCA_009831015.1 Picea engelmannii | reverse complement strand
TCATCTTGTACTTGAACATTTAAGTGGGGTAAAAGGAGGTTGCCCCATCGAAGAGGCTTATTATCTGAAATTATCTCTTTTTCAAGGCATTGAGTACTTTTTCTGAGGTTTTTCTATGCTATATTGATATTTGGTTCTTAACAAAAACCCCTAGAGTCAATACTTCGTCAGATGATCTTGTGGGAGACTAAGGGCCTCTAAGGAATAAGGCCCCTGCCTTATTGTGCACCCCTTAGAATCATCGTGAGCGACCGTCGCAGTCTTCCCTCACGACATCGTGTGTCTTCTCAAACTAGGTAATCGTTAACCTATATTTCGAGCCAAATCGGGAGTGCTAGTAGGTTGTGGTAGGGTTGTTGTCCACACCTCTCCCTCAACGTCTCTGGTAGTCGTGCGTGACCCCTGTACTCCACATGTGAGTTTGGTCAGCAAGCTATTATCAACCTACATCATCAACGAATCATGTCAGAAATAAAATCCATAATCATAACATCTAATCAGATGCACATAAGTCATATATATACAACAGTCAAACCCCAATATTCCACTCCCTGACTCGATCCAGAATCCAAGGGTTTCATCAATGCCTCTGCATCCTCGAGGTCCAAAATCTTGCACACTTAGGAGAACCGAGTCAATAGCACCTGTCTATATCAATATAGAAAAATAACATGTCATCTTATCCATAATGCCTCATAATCATAATCAAATGCCCAATAGTATAAAAATCCAGATCACTTGCAAGAAAGTGTCCTCAAAGAATAAGTTCGCTCAGTGCACGCAAGAGCGGGATGTTGCACACACCCCTTCTTGGTATAAACTTTGTCCTGAATTTTCACAATATATAAGAGCCAAAATAATGTGTATCATAGTATCATAAGTCTATCTATCCAACAAAAATGGAAACTGATGCCGCATATCATATGCATCCTCTAGGGTCACTAAGTGCAGACTATAGTTGTCCCATTGGACCTTGACCTCATCTATTGTTCAACTTCGTAGCTTTCGAATGCGATGATCCAGGATGCGGATCAGCTCATCCATGAGCGCACCCTCAGTCAACACTCGCAAGGTGCTCAAGTCAAAAAATGTGTAGGATCATTAATCATAATGTCTCAAACAGAGACGTGAAAGACATCGTGCATATGCCTTGAGAATTAGGCAAGGCTAGTCATTAGGCCACGCGCCTCTCTTTTCCACAATTTCATAGGATCCCATGAACTTAGGAGATATTTTATCCACTTTTCCAATCTTGATCGAACTCTTATGCAGTTTCAGCCACAAAAATACTCGATCACCACATCGTAACTACGGTCAAAACGATGCGCAACAACATAACTCTTATGTCAATCATGTGCTTCCTTTATCCTGTTTCTTATAGTTTGCATTTGATATTCCATTTCTTGGATCGTTCCAGTCCCACCAGGACCCTATCCTCAAGTCTATCCCAACTCAAAGTCATCTGACACGATTTCCCATAAAGAAACTCGAAGGGTGCCATATTAATGGTTCTTTGGTAACTGTTCTTATAAACGAATTCTACCAGTGGAAATAATTATTTCCAACGCTTATGTCGGTCCATCACGTACATGTGCAACATGTCTTCCAAGGTCTGGTTCATTCATTCGATATTCCCATCAGTCTCCAGGTGATAAGAAGTACTAAAGTTAAGTTGGGTTCCCAAGGCCTCTTGGAAACTAGTCCAAAATAGTCCAGTAAACACCGATACTCAATTGAATATAATCCTCTTAGGTACGCCATGCAGCCTCACAATCTCACTGATGAAAACTCTAGCTATTTCAGGTGCCTGATATGTCGTACGCACAGGAATAAAATGAGAACTCTTCATCAGAGTGTCAACTACCACAAAAATCAAGATATGTCTCCTTGCCGTCAATGGCAATCCAACAATGAAATCCATCGAAATGACCTCCTATTTCGATTATGGAGTAGAGTGTGGTTGTACTAATCCTGTTGGATGTCTATGTTCATCCTTTACCTACTGACATTCTAGACATATGGCCACATATTTGACTATGCATGCCTTCATTCCTTTCCAGAAGAATAAGGGTTTAAGGTCCGCCCTCATCTTCATGACTCTCGGGTGAGCCATGTACACTGCTTTGTGAGCCTCATTTAGGATCAAACTCCTCAACTCATCGTTTGGTGGTACACAAATCTGATTTTTAAGCCTCAATAATCCATCTTCGTCAAACGTAAATCCTTCAAATCTTGGTACCATCATTTTGTTTTGTCCAATAAAATCCTTGACCTCTTTGTACCAGTCATCGTTAGGATGTAAAGTTATAATCTTTTCACGTAGATTCGTCTCAAGCGGCAACACCAAAAAGATGTGTGGTATCTAACTAAATTCATATGCCACCCAGTTCATTGTTCATTTTATGTAAGTAATCTTGAATTCGTACTCGTTGAGCAATTCCGACCAACTTCGTTGTCACACGTTCAGGTCACTTTGCGTAAAGATGTTTTGTAGTCCACAGTGGTCCATTTTTAGTTCAAATTTTCATCCAACAAGGTAGTGTCTCCAAACCTTCAAGGCATATACAATTTCTAACAACTCCAAATCGTGCGTCGCATAGTTCTCCTCATGCCTTCTCCACTTCCTCGAGATGTAAGTGATCACTCGATCGTCTTGCATCAAGACCTTTGCCTAAGGCTTCCTTGGATGTGTCATTATATATCAAGAATTCCACGTCCATGTCTGGGACCTTTAGTATTGGTGTCATTGTCAATAGCTCCTTGAGCCTCCAAAATTCTTCTGTGCATTTCTCGGTCCAAACAAAATTCTTGTTCTTCTTCTGCAATTCCGTGATTGGATTTTCTATCTTCGAAAATACCTCGACAAACTATCGATAGTATCCTACTAAACCCGTGAATCTACGCACTTCCGATACATTCGTCGGCGCAGGTCATTCCATAATAGCCTTGACCTTTGTTGTATCTATGGTGATACCTTCATCAGAGATGACATGCCCTAACTAGTGAATCTTTGATTGATAAAACGAGAATTTGGACAACTTCCCATACAAATTGGTGCTCTCACAGACACTGTAGTACCAAGCACAAGTTCTCTTCATGCTCCTTCGTCATCCGAGATTAAATCAAAATATCGTCAATGAATACTTAGACGAAATTGTCCAAGTAGTCGCGAAACACCCTGTTCATCAAACTCATAAATACCCCTGGGGCGTTTGTCAGTCCCAACGGTAAAAAAATAAACTCATAGTGCCAAACCTCGTATTAAAGGTGGTTTTAGGGATGTCATCCTCCTTGAACCGTAGCTGGTGATACCTTGATCACAAATCGATCTTGGAAAACACTACCACACCCTTCATCTGATCGAAAAGATCATCAATCCCTGGCAATGGATACCGATTCTTGATCATTGCCTTTTTCAATTGATGGTAGTCAATGCAGAGTCTCCATGACCCATACTTCTTTTGTATGAAAAAATAGGCACACCCCATGGTGACACACTCGGACATATAAGTCTCAGGTCTAGAAACTCCTTCAATTGCATTCTCAACTCCTGTAACTCGGAGGTCGACATCCGATAAGGAGTTCTAGCTATCATTCAATCCACGATTTTAGGTCTATGGTAAACTCCAATTCCCTCTCCGATGGAATCCCAAGTAACTCCTCTGGGAATATGTCTGCAACTCCCTCACCACTGGAAGGTGTTCTAGCCCTTCTGTTACTCCCTTATCATTTAACGCAAGGATCACATAAAGCTTACATCCCTTCTGCATTCTCGTCTGTAACTGCAAGGAAGAGATAAACCTCAGGGAAACTCCCTGGTTCTAACCTACAATCACGTGTCTCTATCCCTCGTCATCAAACAAGCTCAATTGTTTCGTATTATAGTTGAGTATTGTCTCATGCGATTCCAACCAGTCCATATCGATCACGACGTCATAAGATCCTATGATCGTGATGTGCAGGTTGGCCTGGTGACAAACTCTCCCAGGTTAAGGGTACAGCATGTAATCTTTCCTCCAACCTTCTGTTTGGCTCTTGAAGCCATCTCTACAAAGCTAAACTCCTCTTGTTCAATTTCCTTTTCTTTAATCCTCTTTAGCGCTACACCAGAAATGAAACTCTCGGCAGCACCGGGATCTATCAAAATAATATGGGTTTGGTCAGCGGTGATACCTGACGTCTCGAGAACAATCGACTGGTGCTCTGCCTAGTGGTTATTCACCGCTACATGAATTTGATGGGCCTTGTCCAAATCTCCCAGGGTAGTGGGTATGGTTTCTCCAGATGCTCTAGTCCTCTCCACTGGGTAGTCGTGTTGGTAGTGTGGCTCCCCACAAGTACAACACCCCTTCTTCGGTCCAGTACTCCTGATACCCGAAGTAGAATTTGACAGTCCACTAGCCTGGAATCCTGGTCTGTTCTGCTGAATGGGCCTAAACTACTACTGCTTTTGATCAAGTGGTCCCCGATAAGGTGTCTTTTGTTGAGACGTTGGTCGTCGAGGTGTAGTGAAAGTGGAGCCTCTTTGGAAGCCATGATACCCTGGCATCTGTCTATCTGGTGCCTGATGCTACTGTGCACCAGATGACACCTGCCCTGCTAGTCTCGCTGGAGTCCTTCTCTGACCCCCACTGATAAGATCCTTCTTTGCTATGAGGGCCTTCTGGATGGCATCATTCAAAGTCTGAGGCATCAGAGTCCTAATATTTATTAAGGTCGAACAAGAACCTGTTGACCTTAAGTTTCTCATTATTAATATGCGGAGCATACCGAAGCAACTCCAAAAATGGGCCTCGTACTTGGGCACCGTACGATCGCCCTGTCGTAAGGTGTTGAACTTGTTGAGATGATGCCCAATGAATTCCTCTGATAGGTACCTCTCATGGAACCATTCCTCGAACAATTCCCATGACATGTCTTTGACAGCCATGTTCAATTGTGGCAAGCGCGTCTTCTACCATAGAAGAGCATTACCCTTCAATTGAAAGACCACCATGTGGACCTTCATGCTGGAGGTCATAATCGCGAAGCGTGAAGCACAACACCTTTATATACATCCATGCCTCAATAGCACAGTCGTCCGTGACACTCGTGGACTCGAGAAATCAACTCTCTTGAGTTCTCAGTGGATGCTAACGGTACTAGCTAGGGCGCGTTGTGGACCCTCAAAGGTACAGGTGCCTTGGCCTCATCTCAGTATTGATGGTGAATCAAGGCCCTTTGACATTACCTAGAAGGGCCTTGTCAGACCATCATCATCCCTTACTACAAGTGAACCTAGCCCAAGGACTTGCTCTTCCCCTTGGGGGTTTGACTCCGAGGGTGCGGAAACTTCTGGAGGCGTCGCACCTCCTTCCACGGCACCACGTTGCGAACCTCTGAGGCGTTTTCTAAATGTGATCAGTACATGGACACGTTAAGGTTTTTAATTAATTCAAGGGTTAATATTCATGGGTTTACAGCAGTGGAAATCCTGGTGATCCACAATCGTAGGGTTGAACCTGCTCTGATACCATATGTAACAACCCCAACGTTACGACTACAAGTGAAGCAGAAAGTGCAAATTTTTTTTGTTTTGGGCAAGAAGGAAACAACGAAAATAGTTGAACCATACAACCTGACCACGAACACACACCTGTAGAGCAAGAAACAGACAACTACAACTCCAAGCCTAGTACAAGAGAAACTGGGCGAAACATGCATAAAACAATAGAGAGAAATGACTACCCTCCTGACACAAACACGACCACACCTACACGCTAAGGGACAACATCCCCATGCCAAGACAATGGCCTTGAAGTCCAGTTAACTAGAACATCGATGGCGTGCAACCAAATTCTTGAAGGCATTACAAACCAAGCGCCAACACCCAACTACAACGAGCAACACCCACAATGGGTAGCACCAACTCTGACCCAGTCATGGTTTGCCTCTAGTCATTAGGGTGTGCAATGATCCCCTCATCGAGAATCATAATGTCACGCGGCTATAGACATACCATAACTCAAGAGAAATATGACATCTCTAGACCAAAATCAAAAGAATATTAAATATTCTAGAAGATCGAAATAACTGACAACCACAAGACTAAAAAAAACCCAACACCCAAATGGCAAGTCAACAAGACGCAAGGTAAACTGACGACTACAACAATCATACCATGTGTTCAATTCCTAGGCCACAAGGTCTAATGCAAACTTACATCAATTAAAGGACGCGAAAGGCCCTCTTAAGAATATCCCAAGAATCCATTCTACAATAACATGAAGCCATAAAATCCTATCTCTCTCTTCCCATGTCAATAATTCATTAAATAAGATCTTAATACCAAGGTCTCACTACAATCGTCAACCTCTAACATATGACTCTTGGTAAGCCTAAGTTAACACCTCCAACCCTATCATTCTTATCATTGTCGATATCATTCGATGTCCAATCAAGGTAGGTACTAAGGGTTATAAAGTTTCTAACTAATATTGACATCTAACAAGGATATCTATCGATATAATGATATGGTTGTATTACAATTTAATAAAATAAAAGTTAAATCACTATCTAATAAAACTATAAATTTATAATCTATGAAACAAGTGTAATCTAGGTGACTAGTAAAATAACTTTGCTATACAATGAAAACCTTTTAAACTAAAAACAACTCTAATACCATTTCTATTGAAATTAATATGACAACTAAGAGGGGGGGGTGAATCAGTTGTTACTGTGCTTAAACAATTTATGACTATTCAAACAATTTTTAATCTCTTCCAAGTGACCATCAATATAATTATACAAGATATGAACAACATAAATAATGAACATCAGTCACACATACGATATACACAGAGATATATTTTCACGAGGAAACCCATAAAGGCAGAAAACCTCTTTTTCTTTGAATGATAGGCAGTCTTTTAAGTTCTGTACATAATCTATCTTTGAGCACCAACTCAATGTGAGGCTACTACCTTTGTTTTACAAGCTTCAACTTGTTGAGAGCACCAACCTTGTGATTTCTCTAGCACCCACTAGAAGGAAGCACCAACTCCCTGAGTACTCCATCACCAATTGTATGGAAGTACATGCTTCCACTTATACAAGCACCAACTTGCATACAAAAAACTTTGTGTTTTCCCAAGCACCACCCTGCAACCCTGTTTTCTATCCACAACTAGATGAAAGCTTCAACTTCCAGTATTCAAGAAACAACTTGAATAAAAGAAGACTACAATCCTCCCTAACACCACCCTACCTCCCTGATTATAAATAAATGATCGAATAACAAACAATACAAATATATCAATTCTTACCACTCCTTCTTTGTTCTGCACTTCTTCTCTACTTCACTATTCTTCTGCTTTGTTCATACTTGACTTGACTTGTTGTCTCTTTCTATCTGTTCTTTCTCTGTTCCTCTCAAGATCTTTGGTATTTGTTCATTCATCTCTCTTCACCTTTTATGTTATGTTCAACTTATGTTTCTCATCTCTGAGTTTGATCTCACACTATGCATACTGTGATTTTTCTTTCTCCCAGTTCAACTCATTTTTCAATGAGAACAGCCAACCTCACACAGTCACAAAATTTCTCTTTTATCCTCTCCGCCAGTTCAGTTACACCTCAAATATCCAAAGAAATGCATCAGCAACTGAATCTCCAAACATCAAGAACTATGATTCAGTTCTGCTAACTGAATCGTAACTGAACAATTAACCGTGAAGTGAAACAGTAGCCCTTCAATCAAATTCCCAAATAATCAGCACAGTTGGATTACATTCGCAGGGTTTCATGTTTATCCCATATGACCACTCGTTGTGACCGAAATCTAAACATAAAGTTATTTTGTGATTTCACGTTTTGGGTGATCTTGTGATGAGACATCTCGACTCTTCCATGTCGCGATCTCCAAAATGTAGCTTAGTTGGGCTAGCTCCTTCCTCTCATATGACCACCAGTTGTGCCTAAGCGCTTATCCAGAAGGTGACTCGTGACTTCAGGGATCTTGGTATCAGGTGTCTCGACTCTCCCAAGTTACGATATCTGAAATACTCCATATCGAATCAACGGTTGAGATCTCTCCCTTTGATGGATGGCTGTGATCATGTCGCGATTTTGGGTTTCGCGATTTCTTGTTGTGAGTTGCCTCATAACTCCCAACTTGTGAAACTTTGAAATGGATGTTAGTAGCATGCTATCTCCTCCCTTCATCCTTCAACAATGTGACCTTGGCTATGACCACGGGCCAAACATTCAAGCGCTTCGCTTGTCAGATCAACAGTCCAGAACTTTGGTGATCCAACGGTCCAGATCATTTCACATCTTCGCATGTCACGAGTTCTTGTGTCATATTCCTTTGAATCCTCCAATGTGTAAGTCATTGAAATGCCAATCGCTCACCATTTGTATTCTGGCTTCAACGGTCAGGATTGTTTCGCAACTTTGTGTCTCATCTCCCTAGACAATCAACGGTCCAGATCTCTCCTTGATCCGATGACTCAAATCATGTCGCAACTTCGCGTTTCGCGACTTTGGAGGTTAGAGAACCTCCTTCCTTTGACCCTTCATTCAATGAAATGTTGATCTCTCGCCACATGTCCTTCTTGGATCGACAATCCAGATCATTTTGTGACTTCGTATTTTGCAGAGTTGGAGAATGGATCAGCCTTATCCTCTTCGCAGTTATACAGGATCCGACGGCCATTGGTCCTTAGTGCTCAAATCCAATGTCTAAGATTTGATCTCCTCTTCTGTGCGCTCCTCCTGTTTGAATTCAAATCTGACGGCCATCGAGAATTCAGGATGGGTGATCCAATGATCATTGTTTCTCCTCCTCTTGAGCTTACACTTTTGTTCTTTCCATGCCATTATCATTGCACTATTGATTTTGCTATCATTGGAAACCAAGTATACTCTCGTCATGTTGATATTTCCATCAATGAAAAACAAGCATACTCTACCTTCTGTCTGTAAATATGCCAACAATCTCCCCCTTTGGCATTGATGGAAACCTTGAAGAACCTAAAGAACTTCACTACTCTGCTTGGACATCCAACCATACTATTGTAGAATCCTTACCATTACCACACTTTCTCACCTTTTGACATCAATGTCAAAGAAGAAACACGCTACCCCTGATCTATTGCAGTACATATCAAAGGTATCAGATATGCAACAAGCACATACTCCCCCTAACAAGGTGAAAATATTAGACGAAAGCAGATATAACCCCAAACTTCTGACAAAGATATCCAAAAGGTGTCGCTACTAACGGTTTAGTAAAGATGCCAGCTATCTTTCTGTGGAAGGAATATAATTCAAATGAACAAATCTATTTGTAACTTGTTTTCTGAGAAAATGATATTTTATTGGTATATCCTTAGACTTTGAAAGAAGTACAAGATTCTTGGAGACACTAATGGCACTGGTGTTATCACAGTGAAGTGGGATGGGATCAGTATAAGTTACCTTCAAATATGCAAGAGTTTGTATCATCCATAAAATCTGAGTGCAGCAAGTAGCAGCAACAATGTACTATGCCTCTGTAGTTGATAAGGAAATAGATCCCTACTTCTTAGTAATCCATGCTACTAACAAGTCACCCGGGAATAATTCACCTCCACTGGTGCTCCTTCTCTCATCCACACAATTTTCCCAATCAGCATCTAAATAAGCAGTTAACTGAAAATTCTGATTTCTAGGATACCACAAACCATAAGTCATTGTGCCCTTCAAGTATTTGAATATCCTTGTTACAGCTACTAAATGACTATGTTTAGGAGCAGACTGATAACGACCTACCATTCCAACAGCTTGCATTATATTAGGATGGGATGTTGTGATGTACAGAAGATTGCCTATCATTGATTGATATGTCATTTCATCAACATCAGGTGAAATATCATCTTTACTGAGCTTACAACTGACCACCATAGGTGTACTAACAAGGGAAGAATCTTCCATCTGGAACTTCCTCAACATCTCTTTCAAATATTTTTCTTGAGTGATAAAATTCCTGCAGAACTTTGCTTTACTTGTAAACCAATAAAGTATGACAGTTCTCCTATCATGGACATCTCAAACTCTATTTTCATAGAGTTAGAAAACCACTAGACAGAGAAATCATTAGTAAAGCAAAAAATAATGGCATCTACATAAACCAAAACAACTAGTAAATCATCACCTTTGGACTTAATGTAGAGATTGATGTCAACAGTACCTTTATTGAACCCTTTGTCTTGTAAAACTTTTTCCAGTCTATAATACCAAGCTTGTGGTGCTTGTTTCAGTGCATATAAATCCTTCTTTAGCTTGCAGACTTAATCAGAATTATTTGTCAATGAGAATCCTTCAGGTTGCTCCATATATACTTCTTCCTCTAGATCTCCATTAAGAAATTATGACTTAACATCCATATGATACACTTTAAATTATTATGACATGAATATGCAATAAACATTATGATGGCTTCTAATCTTGTCACTGGTGCAAAGGTTTCATCAAAATCATGTCCTTCAACTTGTGCATACCCTTTATAGACCAATATGGCTTTATTCCTAACAACTTGTCCTTTTTCATTCATTGTATTCTTGAACTCCCATTTGGAACCTATTACATTCTTATCTTCAAGTCTAGGAACAATCTCCCAAGTATTGTTCTTCTCAATCTAAGCAAGCTCTCCATTCATAGATCTAATCCAATCATTCATGCTTGTTGGGTTCATCAAAAATTTTAGGTTCAATCATAGATAGAAAAGAAACCTGAGATTGTTCTGAGTCTTTAGTCAATTTCCTTCTTGTATGAACTCCTTTATTTATATCTCCAATTATTTGATTTTCAAGATGATTCTTTCTGACAATTCTGAGAGGTGGTTTTGTTTCTTTCTGCTAATTTGTGTCAGCCTGAGTATTTGTCTCTTCATATGATTCAGATTCTTCTCTTTCTGATCATTGGACCTGTTCATATTCAACTTCAACTATGTCTTTTGTGCTTGGTTGAATACTTCTTACATTACATATTGGGATTTCTTCATCATCTTTTATGTCGATACAAACAACCAATTTATGCAGCCTCTTATTATAACATTTGTATCCTTTACTGTTTGTAGCATAACCTAAGAATATATCTTCATCAACCCTATCATCATATTTGCCAATATTTTCATCATTATTATTGATGTAACATTTACACCCAAAGACTTTAAAATGCTTGATTGAAGCAGGTCTTCCAAACCATATTTCATAAGGAGTCTTGTCACTGTGTGGCCTGAGATGAGGCTTGTTAAGGATATGAGAAGCTATATGGATTTCTTCCACCCAATATGTCTGAGAAATATTCCTTTCATTCATCATTGATCTTTCCATTTTCTAAACTGATCTATTCTACCTCTCAACTACTCCATTTTGTTGTGGAGTCCTTGGAATAGTGTATTCTCATTTGATTCCATGTTTATCATAGAACTCTTTGAAGTTCCATGAACTGAACTCTCCTCCTCTATCATACCTTACTGCCTTCAATCTTTTTCCTATTTGATTCTCAGTCAGAGCCTTAAACACTTTGAATTTTTCAAATGCTTCAGATTTTTCCTTCAAAAAGGCAACCCATGTTAGTTTATAATAATCATCAATAATCAACATAAAATAGTTTTATTTTCCTGTACCTTATTTTCTTGATGGTCCACATAAATCCATATGTACTAGCTGGAGAGGTTTTTCTATTGAAGGAAAGTTTTTAGATTTGAACTGTGTCTGAGTAAGATTTCCTATTTGGCAAGGTTTACAAACAGAATCATATGGCTTTGATATCTTTGGAAGATTTTTTACTGCCCCATTGTTTCTAAGCTTGATTATATGATCAAAATTTAGGTGTCCAAGTCTCCTATGCCATAGCCAACTTTCATCATACTTGCTTAAGTGGCATTCTTCATTTTCTTCTTTTAACACATAGACATTGTTTTATGTTCTTATGCCTTTTGCAATTAGTTGTCCTGAATTCACGGATTTTATTCTACAATCTTTAGAAGTAAAAACAACTTCACATCCTTGGTCATAGACTTGACTAACACTAAGAAGATTATGTTTCAGACCATCTACAAACAACACATCTTGAGCTTTTCCTTTTCCATTACTCAGACTTACCATTCCTTTACCTTTTATTTTTCCTGGTGTATCGTTTCCAAAAGTTACATTCCCTGATTTTCTTTCACTTAGAGTTAAAAACTTACTTTTGTCTCCAGTCATATTTTTGGAACATCCACTATCAATATACTAGGGATTCTTTTGTCTTTGGGTTGATAACAATAATCCACACTTTTCATCTTCTTTCTTCTTCCAAACCTTGAAATTTTCAGCAATGGGATTCAAATCTGGCTTATAATTCCTTAAGCGACAATCTACAACTTTGTGTCCATAGTTATGGCAGACGTAACATTCTGGTTCACTGAATAACAGATCATAATGATTGTTATGCTCATAACTATTGTTATGTTTCACCTGCGTCCTTTTCCCATCCATCACATGATTTATAGTCTGTGGTTGTTTGTTACTTGGATGTCTCAATCTTTGTTGTGGCAGATAATTATTCCTTGAGTATCTTGATTAATCATATCTAAATCTTAAAGAATAAGTTATAGCTTTGTGACCAAAGTTAGAACAGAAAAAACAATATCCATAGAAACATCCTTTGTACCTGGAAAAATATTGTCTTCTTTGAGCGGGTTGATTTCTTCCATGCTGATAATTTCTTTGATCTATAGATTCGGCTCTGGTACTTTTTCTTTCATTCCTTCTTGGTGGTTGATTTTCTTTCTTTGTTTCTGCAGAGTGATTGTTGTCAATGATTGTAGATTTGACAAACTTGATGGATTCTATATTACTTGGATTATCATGACTTGATCCTTCTTCATAGCCCAAGCCATATTTCAACTTTGGATTCCTTTGTTTTTAGAATGGAGGTTAATCCTTCTGATGCTTTAATACTTGACAGATTTTGGTGATATAATGCCTTAAACTTATCCATCTCTTTTCTGGTTTGTACTATCTCTTCTTCCAAGGCTTCACATCTCGCTTTCTTCTCTGATAATTGTTGTTTCAGAATGTCCTCTATTTTCTTTCCCTCTTCTAACTCCACTTTTAGTAAGGAAAATTCTTCATCAAGTTTTTTACCAATCATTTCAAATTGCATCAATAATTGTTTTTGTTTTCTCTTCTTAAATCTGAGTCTATCAATTTCTTCCAAAGCACTTACTAATTCACCTTACATATCCACCACATCTTCTTCATCATCCATGTCACCTCCTGTGTGTTTATCATCAATATATCCCATACCCATAAGAATAAAATCATTCACTTTGTCTTCATAGGATGAATCGTTATCTATGTCTTCTGAGGAGTCATCATTGTTTGCACACAAACTTTTATTTTTACTATATTTCTTAAATTTGTATTTATTTTCATCATCAAAATTCTGGTCCTTTTGGTTATTTTTCTTGTGAGGACACTTAGATGAAAAATGGCATATTGTACCACAGTTAAAGAATTTGAAGGGAAGCTTCCCTTGGTATTTGCCTGATCCTTTCTTTAACCTTCTCACAAATTCTACCTCAATATCATCTAGTTCTGAATCAGTATTCTTGTCTTCTTTAAAAGATGCTTCTCTAGTAATGGATTTATCTTTGATAATTCTCATTTTATATGCAGTTAGAGTTCCTAGGAGTTGATCAATGGACAGAGTTTTAAGATCATTTAGTTCTTCTATTGCAGATACTTTTGGATTAAATTTATCAAGCAGAGATCTTAAAATCTTCTGAACTAAAAATGAGTCTTCAATCTTCTCACCAAGACCCTTCATGGAATTCACAAGTTCTTCAACTCTCAAAAAATACTTGCTAATTGTTTCATCTTCATTCATCTTTAGTTGTTAAAATTTCAATCTATATGTTTGAAGTTTGGCATCTTTTACTTTCTCATTTCCTTCATAATTGCTAATAAGTTTATCCCACGTTACTTTGGTAGATTCAAGATGCATCACCTTTACAAACTCAACTTCAGCAAGTCCATTCAAGATAGAATTCATTTCCTTTGCATTGAAACTAATTTCTAACTTATCATCTTTAGAAGCTAGCACAACAAGCTTTATATATCCAGTTTCTACTACATCCCAAACATCAGCACCTAAGGCCATTATGTATGTTCTCATTCTAACCTTCCAGAAGCCAAAATGTGTTCCATCAAACAGAGGAGGTTTATTGGCTGAAGTACCTTCATGAATTGTCATGTTTAATCTTACAGATCTACCTTTAAATAAAATGAACCCGCTCTGATACCAATTGTTGAAATTACTAAGACAACTGAGAGGGGGGGGTAAATCAGTTGTTATTGTGCTTAAACAATTTATGACTATTAAAAAAAAAAATAATCTCTTCCAAGTGACCATCAATATTATACAAGATATGAACAACATAAATAATGAACATCAGTCGCACATAAGATATACACAGAGACAGATTTTCACAAGGAAACCCATAAAGGGAGAAAACATCTTCTTCTTCGAATGATAGGTAGTGTTTTAAGTTTTGTACATCATGTATTTTTTAGAACCAACTCAATGTGAGGATACTACCTCTGTTTTACAAAATTCAACTTGTTGAGTGCACCAACCCTCTGATTTCTCTAGCACCTACTAGAAGGAAGCACCAATTCCCTGATTTATCTAGCACCCACTAGAAGGAAGCACCAACTCCTTGAGTGTTCCATCACCAAATGGATGGAAGTACCTACTTCCACTTATACAAGCACCAACTTGCATACAGAAAACTTTGTGTTTTCCCAAGCACCACCCTGCCACCCTATTTTCTAGCCACAACTATATGAAAGGTTCAACTTCCAGTATGCAAGAACCAACTTGAATAACAGAGGACTACAGTCCTCCTTAGCACCACCCTACCTCCCTGATTATAAATAAATGATTGAATAACAAACAATACAGATATATCATTTCTTACCACTTCTTCTATGTTCTGCACTTCTTCCCTACTTCACTATTCTTCTTCTCTATTCATACTTGACTTGACTTTCTATCTCTTTCTATCTATTCTTTCTATGTTCCTCTCAAGATCTTTGGTATATGTTCATTCTTCTCTCTTCACCTTTTTTGTTCTTTTCAGCTTCTATTTCTCATCTCTAAGTTTGATCTCACACTGTGCATACTATGATTTTTCTTTCTCCCAGTTCAACTCATTTTTCAGTGAGAACAGCCAACCTCACACAGTCACAGAATTTCTCTTTTATCCTCTCCACCATGTTAGTTACACCTAAAATCTCCAAAGAAACGCCTCAGCAACCGAATCGCCAAACATCCAAGAACTATGATTTAGTTCTGCTAACTGAATCGTAACTGAACAATTAACCATGAAGTGAAATATTATCCCTTTGATCAAATTCCCAAATAATTAGCATCATTGGATTACGTCCGCAGGGTTTCGTGTTTATCCCATATGACCATTGGCTATGACCAAATGCTAAACATAAAGTGATTTCGTGATTTCGTGTCTCATTTGATCTTGTGATGAGACATCTCGACTCTCCCATGTCATGATCTCTGAAATGTATCTTAGTTGGGATAGCTCCTTCCTCTCATATGACCACCAGTTGTGACTAAGAGCTTATCCAGAAGGCGCTTCATGACTTGTGACTTCGGGGATCTTGGTATGAGGTGTCTCGACTCTCCCAAGTTGTGATATCCAAAATACTCCATATCGTATCAATGGTTCAAATCTCTCCCTTTGATGGATGGTTGTGATCATGTCGTGATTTCGTGTTTCACGTTTTCCTATTGTGAGTTGCCTCATAAATCCCAGCTTGCAAAACTCCGAAATGGAGCTTAGCAGTGTGCTATCTTCTCCCTTCATCCTTTGACGATGTGACCTTGGCTATGACCATGGGCCAAACATTCAAGCGCTTCGCTCGTCATATCAACGATCCAGAACTTTGGTGATCCGACGGTCCAAACCATTTCACGTCTTCGCATGCCGCGAGTTCATGTTTCATATTCCAATGAAATGCCAATCGCTCGCCGTGTTTCCTCTGTATTTAACGGCTAGGATTGTTTCGCGACTTCATGTCTCGTCTCCCTGGACAATCAACGGTCTAGATCTCTCCTCGATCTGACGGCTCATATCATGTCGCGACTTTGTGTTTCGCGACTTTGGAGGTTAGAGCACTTCCTTCCTTTGACCCTTCCGTCAGCGAAATGTTGATCTCTCACCATGTGTCCTTCTTGGATCGACAGTCCAGGTCATTTCATGACTTCGTATTTCACGGAGTTTGAGAATGGATCAGCCTTATCCTCTTCGCATTTATACAGGATTCGACGGTTGTTGGTCCTCGGCACTCAGAAACAACATCTGATATTTGATCTCCTCTTCTGTGCACTCCTCCTGTCTGAATTCAAATCTAACGGCCATCGGGAATTCAGGATGGGTGATCCAACGATCATTATTGCTCCTCCTCCTAATCTTACACTTATATTCTTTCCATGCCATTATCGTTGTGTTACTGATATTGCTGTCATCCGCAACCAAGTATACTCTCGTCATGTTGATCTTGCCATAAATGAAAAACAAGCATACTCTTCCTTCTGTCTGTAAATATGCCAACAATTTCTAACTATGGAACTGAATATAGTGAAATAATATATTTGTCATTTTTAAGGTGTGTACTAGCTAACCCAAAACATAACCAATGAATCATAATCAGTTCACTGGCAACAACATTGGGGTAACAAAAGTAAAAAAGAATTCATTAGGTGTAAGCGGTCAACTATACAACTGTTAATAATACAAAACGCAATCCAAGAAGTGGCAGTCCAACATTAATGCATTGTCATGAGAACAATATCAACACAATTATAGAAGGTTGTTGTACTAATTAATCCATTACATTTATGAACATCATCCTGCTTAAGGGTTAAGCCATTGTAATTATGACCATTAAAATCGCTGCCTCGTTTTATCCAGCAAATAACTCGTGGTTGTCTGAACGTATCTTGGTTTTGTAAATAGAGAAATTGACTACAGTGCTATCTAATGATAGGAAAAATCGCTACACCAAGCTCATTGTAAGATCATGCGAAAACACAGTCAATTGATTAAAATTAATGCTAAGATATAAACGCCATAGAATAATAATAAGAGTATCTCTGTTGTAATTTCAACATTTTAAATAAAATAATCGCCACCATAACTACTGTAATAAAATTCTCTTAAATCAATTGCCATACATAACACTGTCGGGAGAAGTGATAAAGAAATTTGCAGTCAGGGGTATGAAAATGTTGCTACTAACAGTCATACCAAGCAATAAATTACCCCAATCACTTACACAGTCAATGCAGCACCCAATCGCTCTCATTCACAACATCGAGGCAAACGAATTTGTTGCTCATTAAGTAAGGAAACTTCGTCAATACACGGTTGCTCTCCAGGAATTTTGTGGGTAAAATCATGGTTAAGCGAAATGCAGGTGTAAAATACCAATTCAGAACACCATCATTGTAACATATATTGCAGAGAATAAATGCATGCCAAATGTATGAAAACGCAAGGTAAAAATCGCCTTTAAAATAGATTAAAATGCATAGGAAAAATCGTTGTCCAAATGGGTCAGAACGCAATGTGAATTCACCTTAAAACGAAATGAAATTGCAGAGGAAAAATTACAGTCAAGGTATTAAATTGCAGAGCGAAAATTCGCCAAGTTGTAAGGAACAAAATTTCAGCATAAAATATAAAAGTAATTCACCCATCAAGTCGCAAGTAAAATGCAGAGTAAAAAAAAAATAGGGAACGCAGAGTGAAAAACATAGAGTTAAAAAATTGGGAACACAGAGTGAAAAATGCAGAGAGTAGTCAGCCGTTCGCGAGATAGGAATGATGACAATGGCAGAATTACTCAACACAATAAGGCGCAATGGCCATCAATCAGCCAAGAACAATCAACAAGGGTAGACAACTGGGAAAACACATCCTTCACTCATCATCCATGCACAGAAAATCAGGGCATTAGGATCTATAGGTCTATTAACACCGAAATGACGAATGTCGATCCGGCTCCTGGCCGATTGCTTAGGCGTGGACTGGTGATCTGGAGATGAGGATGAAGTAAAAAGCACAACTCTTCACAACAAAGAAAAAACCAATAGGATAGTCACAACATTCAGAGATTGATTTCCAAGGGAATCAAGTCAAGCAGCGAGCTTAAGGCTAAAGGGAAATTTCAGTTCTCGAATAAAATTCTAAGTCAAAATATTTTCCTTACATAATTAAAGGTACAGAATGAAAGCACAAGATCAATATTAATCTACCATATAAAATAAAAGCATGTGTACCATATCCAAAGTCAGCGGCTCTAAGTCGTTGTCCCATGCGATCCGTCCCACTCTCGCTCATCGACCGATGTGACTTCATCGGTACCTCCCAGCCAATGCTAGGGGTACTCTTCTTCCCCCTTAGCCCCCCGAGCCACAAAGGGGCCATGCACACCAAACCATACAACAACTATCTCCCATATCACCTTGCAAGGTCAAGCTACCACTCCTCACCAAGCTGGGTATCCCAACTCCCACAAGATAAGTCATTCAAGTCTAAAATTCTGCAGCGTAACGTTACGCATAACCGAAGAGAGATCTATCCTCCTCCTCCTCCACCTCCCTCCTTTATATATAGTTTCTAAGTCATTTCTTTCCAAAATTCCCATTTAATTTATTGTTCAATTACTTAATTCAGAAAAATACTCCCCGTACATGTGTCACCCATCCCCTTTGTTGCACCAAAAATTAATTTCATTAATTATTTAATTACTTCTATTTTCCTCACCCACCTAAAAGCATTCCTAGAATCGCTCCTAGGTGTCCCCATATTCCCTTACACATTTTAATGACTTACCCCCTTACTAACTTACTAGTTGAGTTCAATTTAGAAAGTTCTTAAAGGCAAGATTCCTTGCTAAGTTAGTCATTCTGCTTTTTCCTTATGTTTCCCCCTTTTTCCCTTAGTTTCCTAATTCTTTTAAATTTCCCTCTTTCCCTTTTTATCTAAAACTCAAATTAGCAAGTGTAGGAAATTACCTCTTTGCCCTTTTTCTTTTTAATTAATAAATTTTTAATTAGCATAAATAACAAAACAACTATTTCCCTTTTTGTTAAAAATGTAATCACCCAAAGTAATTTGATTTTTTTATAAATTAAAAGAATGGCTTACCCCTTTCTCATCACATGTTTAATGATGATTATATATATATATATATATATATATTGCCACAAGTATCACTTAGACCTAGATTTTATTTTCCTAGGCTGGGTGACATTTTATTAGGGAAATTGTTTTTAAATCTTTCTTATCACAAAGTTTGTTCTAAGTCCATCTAGGTTTAATCACTTATTAGTTAACAACGCGACGTTCCCTTCAAGATGCACTAGGTGCTTCAAGGGTGCCACTTGCCTCATTCTGTTTCTCTTGCGCGATGTTCCCTTCAGAACGTACTACGTGTTCCAAGGGTGCCACTCGCCTCATTCTATTTTTCTTGTGAAACGTGCCCTTCAGGACACACTACATGCTCCAAGGGTGCCACTCACCTCTTGACTAACTTGGTAGACATAAAAAACCCCTGGAGTCAATACTTTGTCAGGTGATCTTGTGGGAGATTAAAGACCTCTAAGGAATAAGGCCCCTGCCTTATTGCGCACCCCTTAGAATCATCGTGAGCGACTGTTGCAGTCTACCTTCATGGAATCATGGGTCTTCTCGAACTAGGTAATCATTAACCTACAGTTCAAGCCACGGCGAGAGTGCTAGTAGTTTGTGGAAGGGATGTTGTCCACACCTCTCCCTCAACGTCTCTGGTAGTCGTGCGTGACCCCTCTACTCCACATGTGAGTTTGGTCGGAAAGTTATCGTTAGCCTGCATCATCAATGAATGATGTCAGAAATAAAATCCATAATCATAACATCTAATTAGATGCACATAAGTCATATATATACAACATTCAAATCTCAATAGTCCACTCCCTGACTTGATCCAGAGTCCAAGGGTTTCATCGATGCCTCTGTATCCTCGAGGTCCAAAATCCTGCACACTCAGGAGAACTGAATCAATAGAACATGTCTATATCAATACAGCAAAATAACATGTCATCTTATCCATAATGCCTCATAATCATAATCAAATGCCCAATAGTATAAAAATCTGGATCCCTTGCAAGCAAGTGTCCTCAAAGAATAAGTTCGCTCAGTGCAGGCAAGAGCGGGAGTTTACAAATGACCATAAAGGGACCACTTTGAGAATTGTATCCAAGAGCCTCTTCCCGTGAGGGATTTCACCATAAGGGGACCTCTTTGAGAATTGTGTCCAAGAGACTTTTCACGTGAGCGATTTCACCATAAGGGGACCACTTTGGATTTTATCTATTTGGTTCTTCCTATCAACCATGCCATGAAATCAATGATATAACTGCCTTTAATATCAACGCATCATTATGACACCACTTGGCATCAACCCTTTGACAACAATTACATCAATGACCATACAACCAATAATCAATATATCAATGATACAAACACATCACTATGACAATACTTGACATCAACCCTTTGAAATCAATCATTTGACATCAATGACAACATATTACAACACATACAGCGCACTACATCTCACAAAACAATATTACCAACTTAACGAGAACTTTGTCGAGTTCTCGTTTTTCAAGGGTCTTATTTTTTACCACATTTTGAAAAGGGGTGCTATCGATAGCACCCCTTTTCATTTTGAGGTAGTTTTTTTATATTTTAAATCTTCTCGTCTATAATGGATCCACATTTTGTTTCTAAAATGCTTGTTTTTGAACTATTTTCAAATTTTCCTAAATCATTTTTTTTTGTTTTTTAAATGTTTGTTTTCCAACTATTTTCATTTTTTTCTAAATCCTTTATTTTTTTTTCTTTTTACCAATGTTTTTTTTTATGATTTTTAATGATACTAAAAATGTTATAAAAAATACTATATATGATTCATGTTTTTGAAATCAATATTTTTCATACAATTATGTCTTATTATATTTAATTCATGGTGCCATAGTTTTTAAATATAGTGTAAAATTGTATTTTTAACACACTTTTTTATTTTTTCATCAACATATAGAAAATAATTGTAGCTAAATAACGCTATTTTAAAATATTTAGCAAAAAACTATACATTTCAAAGCAACTTATAACAAAAAACCTATATAGTTTGGAAGCTTTCCACTATAAATAATGTGTCACATAAAGCACTTTTATGGACAAAATTGAACAAAAAAATGGAAAAAAATAATAAAAATTAACATTTTTTATGATATTTTTATAGATTTACAGTAAAAACTTGACAATATTTAATGTCATTTTCTTTAGCATATTAAATCAAATAAAAAGAAAATAATAAAACATATTCATCATAAAACAACAATAGATGCATATTTTTTCTTATTTTAAAATATGAAAGTCAAAACATTACAATTATAACTTATAAAAATTTTGCAAAATTTAGCATTGTCTTCAAGGGAATCCTAAAACTAATCAACAATGTCATATATCCCAAATTCATCATTCTCAATAGACACATCATCATTTTCTTGGACATCATTATGTGCTTCCATTGGCTCAGATGGCTCATGTTTCTCTTCCATTGAGTTATTAATATCCACAAGTTCTCCAAAGTGATCTTTTCCAAGCAAACCTCTTAATGGTACTTGAGGTTCCTGTGATATTTTTGTCATCTTTGAGTCATTAAAATCTCCTTTTCTCAAGCCAATTTCTTGCATTTTCAATGGCTATGCAATTCCTTCCTTTTTGTAAGAAACATGCTAATGTTGGACCTAATCACCAAATACAAAATAAATAATTAAAGTAAATAATGTAAAACAACATAAATTAAAAATAATAAAGAGTGAAGTATGATTTCATAAATTTTATATCATAAATCTTACCTGAACCAGAGAACAAATCCAAAACCCAATCTCCTTCATTTGAAAATGTATCTATAAGATAATTAATTAGTGTTTGTGGCTTTTGATAAATTTTACCGATCTCTCCTTTGAAATCATTTTCCTCATATGTTATCTTTCTAGCCACAGAATTGTAAACCAATAAACTACTAGGCTTCTTTCCATCCTTTACATTGTAAAGAATAGATTCATAAGTATCATCTTTTGTCCATCTTGCAAGATGTATACTTTCAATATCACGTGTAAATGGTTCAATATTGGAGCTATGAATATGAGGTTTTTTCTTGAAACATAAATAAATATAAATTCAATTAACTTGTGAATTAATAAAATAGATTTCTAATTTTAATCGCTAAACATATAATTTCATTATCTTACCAATAAAGTTGCATTCTTGTCTTTTCTTTTCCCTTGAAAATTGATTGTACTAATCCTTGTTGTGTGTCTGAATGAAAAACCAAAAATCTCCAAAATGGCAATGTTGTGACTTCCAGAAATCCTATAACCACTTTACTAAAATCTTGGTAAGTATAAGGCTCAATATCATATTCAATGTTTTGGATATTATAACCATGCGGGATATCTGCAATAAATAGGGAGTATTCCTTTTTAGGAACAGGAATTGTAATTTTTTCACAATCCCGTAATATCACTTTATATTGAATAGTCTCAAGCCCATTCCAAATGTAGTGATCAAAGGTGTCATCAACCTCAAAATTTTGAAGACGTCGTCTTGTTTCTCTTTCAAACTTAGCCTTTTGAATATAACTTTTGAAAGTTTCAGGTACTATAGCTATATTCTTCTTTGACATCTTTAAAGAAAAAAACAAACATATAATTATATATCTATAACTAATAAAATAGAAATAAATTAGCGTACAAATTAATAAAATGAATGTAATAAATTAACATACATTTTTTAATGCAACAAAAAATTGACTCAATGTTGTTGAAGAGCTTGCATCTGGATAGTTGATTCTAACATCCTCCCAACTCTGCTCATTCAACATCTTAACCATTTCCTCTTGTATTCTCATATAAAACCTTGTGATTAAATAATAATAAAAAGTTAATGTTATAATCATATATAGAATAAAATGCATTCTTATGTTATATAGAAACAATTAATTTTTTAATCATAACATAAATAAGAAATAACTCAACAGAGTTACTTTTTAAATTCATCACACATTTCCTCCATTGATAATTCACCTGAACTTAGACGTGATAATATAGCTATGACAAGTTTCTCATCCTTCACTCCTTGCATCCTTCTCCAAGTAGTTATAGTCATATCATTTGGAAGGTTTTTTATTTCAGGACTTGTCTTACGTGTGCTACCTATTGAGGGTTTACACTTCCTAACCTTATGATTTTTTATACTAATATTTCCCCATAGGTTGAATATCTCATCTACCAAATCCTATATCTGTCCAGTTTTAAATCTCAATTGGAAATAGCTATCCATAGCTCTGAATGCATCACTTCCTTTTCGATTTTTTACTTTTACACTTTCCTCGTCAATAGGGAAGCCTATTTACATACAACATTCCTTCCTAAACTTTGCATCAACTTTTGATCTATCCCCACCACATATTACAGAAAACTCATTATGGATAAATCTCACTCTTTGAATGAAAGTCATGGACATCTTGTACTCATTATTTGTGTTATGATCCCATGCCAATAAATTTTCTTCTCCATCTGTCAAACCAACATAAAGTACACATTTGATTGTCTCAAAGAGAGGGTTATTGGGATACTCTTGCATCAATTCTCTTCTAGCCTCTGCAGAATGATTTCCTCCAATCACATAATATTTATACTCAAAACATTTTTACCTGTCAAATGCATCCTTGGTAGGAACTTCCATTGGGTCAACAAGAACTAAGTAGTCAACCACATGTGCATATGGATTGTGCCTAATCAGTACTTTTAAGTTTTGGATATGCAACTGATGTGGTTTTCTAATTTGGCATTTTTCTTGGCCTTCTGTGGGTTTATATAACTACTTCACATTCAATAGAAATGTATGGCCCTCATCAACCAAATTGTTCCTCCTTAGTCGATCTCGAATGGTATTTTACGTTGTTTTGATAATACCATCTTCTAGATCAAAACCAGGTGTTATTATTTCTATACTACCTTTAGGACTTTCATTATGATATTCAGAGGTAACTATCAAGTCTTCTTCATCAACAACTTTTTCTTTCCTCTTTTTACGATTTAAATGAGTTTCATCTAACTCAACAATCTCTTCATAATCACTAGGAATGAAATCATCATTTTCCATACCACTTTTTCACTTATGTTGTTTAGTATTCTTTTGAGGAATAGAGGTAAACTCATTGGCATTAATGTCAGTGACATCTTCATCTACA
>ML814529.1:80616-102733 GCA_009831015.1 Picea engelmannii | reverse complement strand
TGGTAAAATGAGAACACCATCTTCTATATTCTAACACTATATGTATAGGCCTAGGGATAGTAGAGGTAGATTTTGTAGCATAAGAAAAATAGACCCCAATGTTTGAAATTCTATAAGAATCCCCATTTACTAATCCATTTGCAAGAAGGAACTCTTGATCAGCAAAGAAGTATCTAAAATATGCTAAATAATTTTATGAGCAAGTGAGGGCACACTTCTACAAGGATATTTTCAAAACATTTTTCTAAATTAAGAGCTTCAAGTAGAGATAGATTTGCATCTCAAGAAGAAATAGAAGAACAAAGCATCCATGAGAAATTTCCACAAGAAGAAGATCCAGAAATTGTTTTAGTCATCCTTGCAATCCCGCAAAGGAGAACAAAGAGCCATGGACAACATTGGATCCCAATATTAATGAATTTCTTGCATGCTTGTCACCACATCCCTTGTGCATTCAAGAATCCAATAGAAAAATCTTAGAAGAACTTCATGACATAACAAAGGAATAGAATCAAGGAGATAATTGCTACATTGAATCTTGGTTCATGCAATTATCAACCAGCAGCACCACTCCATTCTTCAACATTTCTTGGCACCATATCCACTTGAATAGTTGGTCTCTCGTATCTTAGCATCTATTGAGGTACATTTTTCAAATTTGGATATAAGTTTGCTACAGATCCTATTTCATAATTGGATGCATTGGAAGTATTCCTACACTTGAGAAAATGTTTTGTTTTCCAAGTAGAGTAGGATAATAAAATATATATATAATAAAATAAAATAGTAAAGATAAAAATAACGTTCAATTGTGAAAACCATGCTTATGTCATAGTTTAACATGAACTTTTCTTGAAAACTAGGATCCTAGCTGAAAAAAGTTCAAAAACAAATAATTTTTCCAGTATTTTTCTAATAGCTATAGAATTTTCCATGTCCTATAACCTTTTCCATACTATCAGAAATTTAGTTCTTGTTATAAGAATTCAACATTTATTTTCAAAATAATATGTTGCAGAGGTCAGCTTTCCAAATTAGATCCAAAACTTCGTTTCCTTCCTGCAACATCCAACATTTGGATCAGATGATGATTGGTAGCTTAGATGTTTTAGTTTCATTTATGCAATAAAAATATTTTCGGTCCTAGAATTTAAGTTCCACTCCTGAAGAGTTCCAACAAAAAGTTCTAGTGTCAATATATAGGTTCCATTTATCAAATTTTTCACTTTCCAAATTTCAAGTTTCATTTCATAGTTTTCAGTAGTTTAGAGTTCCATTTTTTCAGTAGCAAGAGTTCATTCCCAGCGTTCAATTCCAACAATTTAGTTTCAAGGATCAGAGGTTCAAGACATTCAATTCCATAATTTCAATGTTAAGACTTCATTGTTTCCAAAATCAAATTCCAACCATACAGGTTTCCTCTATTCATGTAATCAAAAGAAGATAAAAATCAATTATGTTTGTTCTAGAATTGAAGTATCGTGCATTGCAAGAGACCAAAGTATGTCACATGTGAGGGAAGGTATGGCCTTACATTCTTATACCACATCATATTACTTATGCATTTTGAAGATGATAACAAGATCAATTTTCCCTTTTATTTATGGAAGAGCCTTACCAAGATGGCAGCACATATTCAAAAAAAACCTAAGAACATAGAAAGAATCAGGTATCATCACGGTCTGATCAAATTAATCATTATGTAAGAGTTGCAGAAGAGGAATGAAATATGGGAACAATTTCTAGTTCATAATGGGGAAAGGAGGAAATGATGTTCCCTTGTTTTGAATAAAGCTAGAGATGAATAGGTGTAATGGAAAAAGTGGATTATTAAGACAACATAGTTGCACTTCAAAACCCTGAAAGGTTTGTTGATTAGCATATGCATCTGGTTGTTGATTTGCATAGTGCATCTGGCCCATAACAAACAAACAAACAAATTCAAAGAGGTTTTTGTGGAAGTTACTCAAGAGACGTGTAGTGAATACCTCGGCTCTCACAAAGCGGAGAGAATAACTTTGTAGATAAGGAAATCAAAATCAAGATCGTTAAAGAAGAGAAAAGGCCCAATATCTAAAGGCATTCTACCTATCGGTCGTAGATGCACATGAAGTATGACAAGGAAAGCATATAAATCATTAGAGCCAAATCACGAGTTGGGATATCAAGTGATAAATATTGAAAATTTGCCTAAAAATCCCAGAACCCTATTATCCATTGTAGATCATCCTTTATGTGTAGAATTAGAAACCACCTCACCATCATTTGATAATTATGAGACAACATTTCTAGAACCAATGAAGGAAGTATTTAATTTGAGTCCTACACACTCCCTTGTTTCCTTGAAGCTAAGGAGAAAGAATAAGAAAATCAAGAAGTTAAAAGAAGAAATCAAGAAGTTTGAGCTCTTAGAGAGTTATATTAAGAATGAGAATGAGCCCCTAAAAATCCAAAGTACTACATTGCAAAGGGAAAATGAATTCCTAGAATCTAAGAACAATGTGTTTCTTAAACAAGCTCGGAAATGGTACAAGAAGAATAGACAAATAGAGATGCAAAATCACAGGTTGAGAATTAAATTTAAGATGCAAAAGAAGAAGAATCCAATTTATGTAGTCTTAAACCTAGATTTGGACATTCTGGTTAATGTAGCAGCACACACATGAAGTAGTGTGAGTAAGGTTTTGTTAAAATTTTGGGAAATTTTGAAAATGTTGAGAGAAGTGTTGAAGACATAGCAAGTTATCAAGTATGATAGCATGAGTACATGCAATACCTTGGGTGTGAAGGAAATTTTGGGTCCTCATTTTGATGCATTATTCACCATTATTCATACCCTTTTTCCTCCATTTTTCACTTCCTTGTTACCTTTTTTGACACATTGCTCACTCCTTCTACATGATATCTACTGCAAAGAGTATCTAAAGGTATCTTGTTGTCTATTTTCATGAATACTCTATTTTTGATGAATAAATAAACTTGGAATCCATTTTACTAATGATGGTTATAAGAATTTATGATCTTGTAACCACAATGTAGATCCGGTAACTATTTGTTGGATGGCATACTAGCGCTACCTCAAACTGAAATCTGCAACATGGGTATTGTGCACAATGTCCACGAGAAGGTTTGGTACCTATTGAACCAATTCCAAAATAAAAATATAAAGCGTTATATCGTGGTCAAACTCAAATTCAAACTTCATTTATAAATGGGTGTTCTTGATGAGTCCATGAATGTCCACACAAGCATCCAGATTGCATAAGATAATTTTGTGCATTATGTCATGAAATTATCAATACAAGAGAATTCATTAGCGATTCCTTCACACGATGGTCAAGAATTAGCACAAGGAATATTCCTTGTTCGAGAATTAGTGTATGGAATTTATCCCTTGTTTTAATTAAATTCATCCTTTGTTCAGGATTTAATTCCAATTAGTTGTGTTGAGGTGGATGAACCGTGAGATAGAAGATTTGATGCTACCTAGTTTGTGCTACTTATTTTGCATTGTAAGTACTATTATATAAACCATGGTTTTAGATAGCTTGATAGGAAAGGGGGAGGAGAGAATTTATGAACATTATTGTCGTAAATTGTTGAACTTGATTCCGATATCTTAATGCAAGGACTACTAATGTTTTGATATCCTATGTGATCACCATGTAGTATTATAGCTTCCTTCTATGGAATATCCAATCAAGGAAGGGCCCCCTACTTTTATATACGTTGCATTGCATTACTTAGTTTCTTTTATTTATTGTTCATATTAGTTTCTTTCATATGTTATTTTATTTTATCTTTCATTTCCTATTATGCGATATTTGATTTTGTGCATTTTTTTTTATGGATTTCAGTTAATGTAGTATTTCCAAACTATGGGGAATATCCATCCATTGATTGCTATTGAATGAATTGTTTAAGAATATTGTTGTAGGAACATTCTAGTATTTTGAATTGAATGAAACATTGTGACCTGTGGTTTTAATAAACACATTCTAGTATCTTTGTGGTGTAGTTTAGTCTTCATTTATGTTTGGTTTCACTCTAACTTTATTTCTAGATTTATGAACAGAGTGTTTTTTTCTTGATCCATGTTCGAACTTATTAAAATGGATTATTGCTACAAGAAGTTTTCATCGAACATATAACTGTAACCTGAGTTTCTACATTTGTAATCATAGTAGATAATGGTTCGAAAGTAAATGTCTCTGCATAAATTGATCTGTAGATGTTATTACTTTTTCATTTCAATTCATAGATTAGTCTTCTTTCATCAGCAATGATTCATGGAAACAGGAATTTCCTAAATCAAGTCAACAAATAACGTGGTGATAGCAGGGTCCTAGTAGCTTGATCGACACTCGAGTACATGATAATTTCCAAGCGCGATTGAATTTATCTTTTGATTTATGAAGTGTGATGAGTGATGCAATTTCCTTTTTCTTAGAAGCATATTAGAATGCAATATAGGAAAATGTAATCATGCACATACAGTGCTCGACATCTCACAAGTTTAAAAAACTACGGATTGATAATTAAATGGAACAAAAATTTATGCATGTAAATTTCCTGACATGGACTTCTATTTTTTAGAAACACAACAATAATTATTGCTTCATCCCCCAAAAAATTTGGAAGATTCTTACCTTTAATCATGATTTGAGAACATTCAACCAAGGCTCTATTTTTCCTCTTAGCCACACCATTCTACTGAGGAGTATGTGAAAATATCCATTGTTTTCTAATCCCAATGTCCCTATAGTATTTGATGAAATATCCTTATGTGTATTCTCCTATTTGATCTGATCTAAGAATCTTGATGTTTTTTCTTATCTTCTTGTCAACCATGTTTTTAAATTCTTTGAAATATGTAAACACATCACATTTCTTCCTTATGAAATAAACCCATGTAAATCTTGTTCTATCATTAATGAAGATAAGAAAATAAGAAATCCCCCCAAGTGATCTAGTTTTCATTGGCCCACACACATTAGTATGAACTAATTCAAGAATCTCCCTTTTCCTTCAATCTATTCTTATAAAAAACTCATTCCTATGTTGTTTTCCTAGTGCACAACCATCAGTTCAGTATGCCCATTCTTAAAAACTAAAATACCATCGACCATCTCTTTCTTTTGAAGTAAAACTAGATCCTTAAAACGTAGATGATCATACCTTAAGTACCATATTTATTTTGTAAACATAGTTGTTTATGACAATGCTTGATGATTCTTAACCTTAACATCAATTTTTTAGAGGCCTCCCACTCTAATTCCTTTTGCTATAAATTTGTGGTGGTCATGTATGTCCTTCACAAGACAACCTAACTTCACAAATTCAACTTTGAAGCCTTGATATGTAATTATTGAACTAAGATTATTTTTTTCTTAATCCTTGGCACATACATTACATTCTTGATTTGTTTCACATGACCACTTGGAAAAGTCACACATACATCACCATACCTTTTATTTCATGACATCTATCATCACCTAGATAGATTTTAGCTCCATTGTTTTTCTCATGATAAGTTTCAAACCAATCTCTATGACATGTCATATGAATAGAAGCACATGAATTTGTGATCCATGCATTACAATACTATGATTTTGTTGATAAATCTTCATCTGAAATAAATAACTTTTAAAATGTTATTTTTTTTATTATAGCTAATTTTTAAATGCATATTTTTTTGCTAATTTTTAAAAATGATGTTACAATGATAAGTGATATGTTGAATTGAAGTTTAAAAAGTGTTAAAGTAATATTTTAAATTGTATTTAAAATGTATAACATGCTTACCCTATATGGGGTGATAGGGACGAAATTAGTGGTGTTACGTAGTTGTGTCGGGCACTCATGGGGTCATCCTCCACTCATACCTCGAGGCTCCACCTGGAGTGATCTCCTAGCCATTGTAGTAGGAGTCAATTAATGTTGGAAGGTGTTGGGGATTTGGGAGTTTATCCATCTCTAATGTAGTAACTTTCCTTGTACTAAAATTGTTATGGATGCTTCAATCGCCCGTTTTGGAAATGAATGCTTCATGAATTACTGGGTTATAGAGTGAAGTTGTCACTTTTGTTTCTCATGGCCATTGTAGGCCACCTCCAAGGGATCGTCTTGTGCACTCAAAGGATTTCCTTCCTGCATCTCTATGCATCCTCTATCTCTCAGTGTATCCATAGGTTCCTAGTGTATCTCCTGGTGTATTTCTTGTGCACGTCCTTTGGTTCGGAGTGTCTACATGGACAGAGGTGGCCCTAGTCATAGGGCTCGTAGGCGCCATGGTTGGCTTCCTATTCCAAGATCTTAGAAAGGAGAAGAGGAGTCTGTAGGTGTTTTTTATGCTCACACACCACTAGAGATTAAGGAAAAGATTGACCTTGTTGAAGGAAAGGTTTTCCTGAATCAATACTTTGTCAAGGACGAGGATGTGGATACATAAATTTGTCCATGGGTCTCGAACACTAGATCATATCGAATCAGATAAATGAAATATCATAAGACAGTGGTATTTTACTAGTAGATGAAATCCATGATGGGAAAGGTGATAGTGAAAAGAAATGAATCTTACAACAATACTACTCCAACTGGATAACATGCAACTGCAAATTAAGCCAGTCGATTACAAAGTCTCTTTACTAGCAGATAAAATGGGGGAATTAGACTTCTCTGAGCTACAAGACGTCGAGAAAAAAGTTCCTAGAGATGTTTTAAATAACCCTCCTATCTCTTATGAAAATTCAACATGGTATCAGAGCGGGAACGGACTTAATTCCCTCACAGGGGGGGCTAGGAAAATAAGAGAGATAGCTTGGCGTGGTCCACCTTCAGAGGGAGTGATGAGGTATAGATGCATTGCAGGGTAGTGGATGTCATGGGGACATGTTGTAGCTATTTGAGAGCTACCCACAGGCCTTGTATGCATTGGATGTGAAGTCACAGAGCTGGAAGTGACAAGGTATAGATGCATTGTGGGGTAGTGGATGTCTTGGGGACATGTTGCAATTATTTGAGAGCTACCCAGAGGCCTTGGATGCATTGGTTGTGAATTCGCACGGGTGCACATGATGAGGTACAAATGAATTGTGAGGTAGTGGATGTCATGGTGACATGTTGAAGCTATTTGAGAGCTACCCATAGGCCTTGGATGCATTGGTTGTGAATTCATGTTGTACTATGGATATCCGATGAGTCTGGAGTGAAGTTTGTATACTTAAGAGACAAGCTTTGGCATGATAAAGAATTTATCCCTTGTTGAGAGGGAGTGTTGATGTTTGAACAACATCGAGAAGACATTCTTCCAGATATATATATATATATATATAATACAAAGTATAAATATATATAATATATATGTAGTTATTTATTATCCAAGGGACGCATCCTTTCATGGATGGTCACCATATGTTCTATATATATGGAACACTCATCATTGTAATAATATATTCATATACAATATCATCTCTTATGAAAAGTCAACATGGTATTAGAGCGGAACTGGGCTTAACTCCCTCACAGGAGGATCTAAGAAAATAAGAGAGATAGCTTGACATGGTCCCTCTTCAGAGAGAGTGATGAGGTACAGATGCATTGAATGGTAGTGGATGTCCTGGGGACATGTTGTATGTATTTGAGACATACCCACAGGCATTGGATGCATTGGTTGTGAAGTCACAGGGGTGCACGTGACGAGGTACAAATGTATTGTGGGGTAGTGGATGTCCTAGGCACATGTTGCAGTTATTTGAGAGCTACTCAGGGCCTTGGATGCATTGGTTGTGAAGTCACAGGGGTGCACATGATGAGGCATAGATGCATTGCGAGGTAGTGGATGTCATGGTGACATATTGAAGCTATTTGAGAGGTACCCACGGGTCTTGGATGTATTGGTTGTGAAGTCATGTTGTACTATGGATATCTGATGAGTCTGGAGTGAAGTTTGTATACTTCAGAGACAAACTTTGGAATGATAAAGAATGTCTCTCTCATTGAGAGGGAGTGTTGATGTTTGAACAACATCGGGAAGACATTCTTCCATATATATATAGATAGATAGATAGATAGATAGATAGATAGATATAATGAATATGTAGTTATTTATTATCCAAGGGACACATCCTTTCATGGATGGTCACCATATGTTCTATATATATGGAACAATCATCATTGTAATAACATATTCATATACACTATCATCTCTTATGAAAAGTCAACAAATATTAATGACACCCACTAACAAAACGACTTACATGAAATGAGGACGACCATTTATAACCATGTATGTATCATAAAAACCTTATGAGAAGTACTATGAATACCTTATTATTCCCATGCCCATGTTAAGTATTTGTACCCATAATGTTCAACCATTGCACCTATCATCTCCATATCAACCTATTCAACCTTGCTACACATGTATATATTATATGAATCACACATCATATACATTTTATGTAAAATGTTAAATCAAGACATATATCAAAATCATATATTAAAAAAGTTTTGAGATCAAAAATAAATATCAAAATGTGTTATCAACATCAATTTTAAAATATATATATTAAGATTCAAGATGATGATGTCAATCATAAAGGTAAATAGTTTTGGATTCAAGATGATGATGTCAATCATAAAGGTAAATAGTTTTGGATTCAAGATGATGATGTCAATCATGTCTCCGAGGTGTAGGACAGTCGGTGACAGAGTGTTTGTTAAGGCACTCTGTGATGTTAAAGTCATCGCTTCGAAACCTGCAGGGACAAAAAATCCAGCCATGTTAAGGGTTGGTGTGGCTCAGGCCGAGTGCGATCCCCGGGTGATTTTGACAGCTTAGATGCCCCTGAGTCGTAGTTTCTTAGCCACAGTTTAATCCCACATGTCACGGACAAACTAACAAACAAAAAAAAAAAGATGATGATGTCAATCATAAAGGTAAATAGTTTTGAAGGGAAAGAAAAAAACTATTTTTTTAATCATATTTTCACCCCATCTCCTTATAAGTTTACTTAAATTTCAAGTGTAGAGACTCACTAAATGAGATATTAAATTTCGCATCCAACCAAAATGTTTTTCTTTACAAAAAACACATATTTTTCATGCATTTATTTACAAGAAATACTTATTTTCTTGTATTTCCCTAAGGAAATAAGTAGAAAATATGATTAAAAAAAACAGTTTTATTTCTCTTTGAAAAATTGTAACTCTTATTTTATTATTTCCTTAGGATGCCCATTTTAGACCTCAAAAAAATTCAACCCATTTTACACCTCAAAAATTTTGAAATGTATAAACTATAGATGTTGCTTATTAATCAAGAATTTTTTTTTTTTAATGTGTTATCAACATCAACTTTAAAAGAATCATTAGGATTCAATATCATGATGTCAATGACAAGTGTACATAGTTTTGAACATTAAAAGAATCATTAGGATTCAAGATCATGATGTCAATGACAAGTTTAAATAGTTTTGGATTCAAGACAATGATGTCAATGATAAGTGTAAATAGTTTTGGATTCAAGATGATGATGTCAATATAATGGTAAATAGTTGTGGACGCAAAGGGGAAAAAACTACTTTTTTAATCGTATTTTAGCTTCATTACTCAAATTTCAAGTGTAGTTAGTCATTGAATTTCAGTTTAACTCAATGTGGGGTCCATCAAAAGTATGCAAAGTCTCTTTGATGTAGAATTTAATTATCCATTCAACTCCTACACTTGAAATTTAAGTAAATTTATAAGGAGATAAGTCAAAAAATATGACTAAAAAAATAATTATATTTGAAATTTTGAAACATGTACATTAAAAAATGATTATTATTAATAAATAAATATTCAATAGATATTTAATTCAATAAGTATCAATATGTAATCTACAATATTAATTAATGTTATATATATTACTGCAATAAGGTAATTTAGGATATATACCATCATATTTAAATTACCATTATGGCAATTATTGGATACAGACAGAGAGCACACATAAAACTGGTTGGTATAAGTACATAACACAATAGTAATGGTTGGCATGAGTAGCTAACACAATAATGCAACAATGGTCTACACAGATCGATGTCAGTGAAGCTTTAAAGTCACTTTCTTTCTGTGGAAAACATTAAATCGTTGCAGTCTCGATGTCAGTAAAACCTTAAAGTCGCTTTCTTTCTGTGGAAAACCTGATTGAGGGGAATAATTTTGGCTTGAACAAACATGAAACCATGCATGCGTTGTGTGTTATTGTAATAAAATAACAGAAAATGTTAAAAAAAACTGCGTAAAGGGTATCTCATGGTTTCATTCACCAACATTTTTTTGCATCAATGGGACGCACAGTGAAAAATTCATTACGATATAATATCGTCGAGTGCAACAATTATTAAAACCAATGAATATTTCACTATATCGTATATGCTTTAAGATAAATTTATGTAACCGCGACCTAAGTGCAGAATACCCTCATAAGCGAAGCAATGAGGAGGCGCGTCCATTTACTGTTGAAGCATGGGATCCAAACACTGAGGATTTCCGATTAATTTTTACTGAAATCTGACTACAAATTGTTGGAATTCTATATTCAAAAATGCAATTTAAACAATAGAAAATGGTGATTTCACAAAGATATATTTCACCAAATTCTAATGAAAAAATTCAAAAAATTGAATGTTTATACAGCGTCATTCTTAATAAGTGTAGACAGTTGTCATCCATATAAAACTATTATTGGGCCATTCCCCTTATGGTCATAGCAAACTTGCTAAATTTTAGTCCAGGGATAAAAAAAAATTGTATTTACACCAAAACATGCATATCTCATTTAACAACTAAAGTAACAAACATGCAAAAGTGGTGGATGAACAATGTGATCCCCCAGTTAGTCATCGTACAAAGAGATGAACGAATCAAATGGCTTAGACAAAACAAAGCAAATAATGTGAATGAATTGTAAAAATGTAATATCATGACTTGTTAAGTACCTTGTTCAATGGCTTCCATGACACTTGTTAAGTAACGTGTCAACTTCATAATTATTTCTTCAATGCTTGACTCGTCCTGATATACAAAATATGGTTTATGGTCATCTTCGCGTTACTTTGCTTTGTTGTTGTTAGTATATTAAGCTGAGTGGAACCAGTGACACTGTATGTTGTATGTAGGCAAGAGAGTCAATAATCCTCCTTCTAAATGTCATAGTTTAATTGTTCTAAGTTTTGGTTCTTTTACGGGGATTTTGACGCTCCTCAACTTTACGACTACAAGTGAAGCAAAAGTGCAATTTTTTTTATTTTTTTTTAAGGAAAGAAGGCGATGACGAAAACAGTTTAACCACACCACTGACGATAAACGCAAGCACACAGTCCAGGCAACAGGAAACTATGACTCCACGCACTGGCACAAGGGAAACTGGGCGCAACATGCGTAGAACAACAAAGAGGAACGACTACCCGTCCGGCGCAAACAAGACTACGCCTACAAGCTAAGGAACAACATCCCCCTACCGACACAACGACCTTGACAACCAAAGACTAGAACCTCAAGGCGTGCCAAAAGAAAACTTACAATGCTGGAAAACACTCCCCCGGAAGGTACCAACTCCGGCCAAGTTATCATTCGCCGCTATCCAATAGAGTGCGCCATAATCCCCTCATCAGGAATCATGTCGTCCCCAGATGATGGACGCATCAATAACCTTGGCACAACAATCCTAACGGGACCAAGGATTCAAGAAAATCTGTGTGCTAGGAGGCGAAACAATTGACACAAGACTGCACCCACCCCCAAGCAATGGGTCAGCAAGACGCGACATGACGTCAACAAGAGAGCGCAAGCCATTACACGACTTAGCCAAACACCCAACCATTAATCAATTCTTAAATTAGTCAATAATTACCAATCTAAATTAACATAACTTCCACTCAAATTTAGCACGTCTAAATCACAATTTAGTCAATATACGCCAATCTAATTTAGCATTAATGACAATCTAAATTTGCAATTCTAAATTAATCTCTAAATACAATCTAACCTTGCAGTTGACGTCATAACCAACATTAACAATATCAAGGTACAAGATGAAATTATCACACTTGTTGACGATAATAATTTACAATTAGTCTTTAATGTACCATCAAATTTAACATGAAATGTCAATCAAATGGAGCAAGTATGAATTTTAATTTGGTTATCAATGTACCAATCTAATTTAACACTAAAGGAAATCAATTAAGAAAGTCTAAAATTAAGTCAATACTAAAGCTATAAACAATAAATGCAATCTAAATGGACAAGTCTGTTTAATTTAAATATGAAAACTAAACCGACAAGTCTAGTCTAAGTTAATCTAAGGGTTGTCTATTCAAAATACAGGTTGTGGTTCTCATTAATATAAATTAAAGGTCGTGGTTGTCATTAATATCATTAATAATATAAATTAAAGGTTGTGGTTGTCATTAATATCATTTATGAATGTTATCTTCCAAAAAAAGGGTGGCTGTCATAATATAATATTACTAGCAATGAAGTTAAAACGCAGATAGTGATAAAGTCATATCAGTCAATGGTATAATTTCATGGTCAAGTGATGTTAATAAATAAGAATTGCATGCAACGCAGGCCCTCATTGATGGAAACGCATTCCTAACGAGGGTAACACGCTAGGTATCAAGCAAAGTCGCAGGCTGTAACAATGTGGGAAATTCGTAGAGGTTCCGGAGTAACAAGAGCATGCTCTCTAGGAAAAATTTCTTGCAGTGTCTCAAGGCACCGCCTTACTGTCAGACAAGGGAAAACGCAGTCGAAAGTGATACACGCAGCCCAAATTCACTGGGTGAACAGCTGGTAATAAAAATAAAATGCAAGGTTACATTCGCCCTCCAGGTGGTATAGTTGTCTCAATTAAAGGGCTCGTTACCAGGCACAGCCATATGTTATTCCTACTCCACAGTAAATATTAATCAAGAGTATTGAGACCAAAATAAAACTGAAGGATTGAAATTCTGGTAACGATTCATACTCACAGAAATATATAAACGTTGTCAATAAAGAATATACAATCATCGTTGCTAGTAAATATAAACGCCTTGTCATTAAGTAAAATGGTTGTACAATATTCACCACAGAATGGAAATATAATCGTTGTCATAAAAGAAAGATACATTCGCATTGCCATCAATAAAATTGCAATTGCCATGAATTGTAATCGCAATGCCATTAAATGAATTCATGGTACATTACTCACCACAGGTTGGAAATATATAATCAATCTTCTACACAGTCGAAATGCACAGATAAATTAAACGGACTGGGGAAAAATTTGTGGGAAAGGACGTCGTTTTCACAGTGAAGAAAACAGAGATCCGCGTTGGGATTGATGGCCAAAATCACAAAGGTTTTCAGGTAAATCGTTGAGGTTAAAAAACAACAATTTTGGTCCAAAGAATGGAAAATCGCAGCCTTGGCAAATGGGCAAAATCGTCAGGTAACACTTGGGAAAAAATGCAGTCTTATCCAGCAACAAGGGCAGTCTCAACAAATGTCAATCGTAATGAAATAAGAAACAAAATGCAGACAATGAAATGACCAAATTCACCAGGTAGTCAAGCTATGGTTGTGGTCTTAAAAGTGGCAAATCGCCAGAGCATTAGATCCAGAAATGAAAACACCTTCATTATATAAAAATGCAAAGCAATATACCTGATAGGGAGTACACCAAATAAAAAGAACGCAGAGTTAAAAATTAGGGAAATAGGAACTATAACAATGGCGGATTTACTCAACACAATAAGGTGCAAAGACCCTCAATCATCAGGGGTAGATGACTGGGCAGAAACATCCTTTTCTCATCATCCACGCACAGAAAAGTAGGGCATTTGGATCCATAGGTCTATTAACACCGAAGTGACAACAGTAGATCCATCTCCTGGCAAACTGCTCAGGCGTGGACTGATGAGCTAGGGACGAAGGAAAAAATAAACCACAAAACATCACAAATCAATAAACCATAAGACGGTCAATACATGTAGGGATCGAAGCCAAGGGAATCAACCAACGACGAGCTTACGACTATGGGGGGATTCAGTTATCAACTAAACGATAAGACCATCATTTTCTTTACCCAAACAAAATACAGAACTAAAAGCGCAAGTATTCTAATAATCTATCATGCAAAATTAAAGGAAGCGTACCGTAGCCCAAGTTGCCCGCTCTGAGTTGTTGTCCCGTGCGCTCCGTGCAACTCTCGTTTGTCGACCGATGAGACTTCACCGGTACCTCCCAGCCAACGCTAGGGGTACTCTTCTTCCCCCTTAGCCCCCCGAGCCACAAAGGGGCCATGCACACTAAAACAGAGAGCAGCTAGCTCTCATCTCGCCTCACAAGGCCGAGCTACCACTCCTCACCGAGTTGGGTATCCTAACTCCCACAAGCTAAGTCAGTCAAGTATAAAATTTTGCAGTGTAACGTTACGCATAACAGCAAAGCTCGTCATCCTTCTCCTCCCTCCATTATATAGAGTTTCTAAGTCATTTACTTTCCCTAATTCCCATTTAATTTGTTATTATTAATTTAATTCATAATAATCCTCCCCGTACATGTGTCACCCATCCCCTTCATTGCACCATAAATTAATTTCCTTAATTAATTAATTACCCCTATTTCCCTCACCCACCTAAAATCATTCCTAGAATCGCTCCTAGGTGTCCCCATATTCCCTTACAAGTTTTAATGACTTCCCCCTTACTAATTTACTAGTTGAGTTTAATTTAGAAAGCTCTTAAATGCTAGATACCTTACTAAGTTAGACTTTCTGCTCTTTTTTCCCTTGTGTTTCCCCTTTCTTTTTATGTTTCCCACTTTTTCCTAGTTTCCTAATTTCTTTAAATTTCTCTCTTTCCCTTTTTATTTAAAACCCAAATTGGCAGGCGTAGAAAATCAACTTTTTCCCTTTTTTCCTTTTTAATTAATAAATTTTAAATTAACATATGAGACAAAACAATTATTTCCCCTTTTCCCCCTTTTTAAATTTTATCCCCCAAAAGAATTTTTTTTTTCTTTTTTTTTTAAATTAATGAATTGCTTACCCCTTTCTCGTCACATGGTTAATGATGATTATTATTATTATTTATTTATTTTTATTTTTATTGTTATATAAATACATATTTTTATTTTTATCACAAGTATCTCTTAGACCTAGACTTTAATTTCCTAGGCTGGGCGACATTTTATTAGGGAATTTGTTTTAAATCTTTTTCATCATAGTATTCATTCTAAGGCCATATAGGTTTATTCATTTATTATTTAACAACGCGACGTGCCCTTCAGGACGCACTAGGTGCTCCAAGGGTGCGACTCACCCCATTTTGTTTCCCTTGCGCGACGTGCCCTTCAGAACACACTACGTGCTCCAAGGGTTCCACTCGCCTCTTTCCATTTTTCTTGCACAAAGTGCCCTTCAAGACGCACTACGTGCTCCAAGGGTGCCACTCGCCTCTTTCCATTTTTCTTGCGTGACGCGCCCTTCAGGACGCACTACGTGCTCCAAGGGAGCCACTCACCTCTTGACTGACTTGGTAGACATCAAAAACCCCTGGAGTCAATACTCTATCAGGTGATCTTGTGGGAGACTAAGGGCCTCTAAGGAATAAGGCCCCTGCCTTATTGCGTGCCTCTTAGAATCATCGTGAGCGACTGTCACAGTCTACCCTCATGGCATCGTGGGTTTGATCGAACTAGGTAGTCGTTAACCTACAGTTCGAGCCACGGCGGGAGTGCTAGTAGGTTGTGGCAGGGCTATTGTCCACACCTCTCCCTCAACCTCTCTGGTAGTCATGTGTGACCCCTCTACTCCACATGTGATTCTGGTTGGCAAGCTATCGTCAGCCTGCATCATCAACGAATCATGTCATAAATATATCCATAATCATATCATCTAATCAGATGCAGAAATATCATATATACAAAAATCAAACCCCAATAGTCCACTCCCAGACTCGATTCAGAGTCCAAGGGGTTCCATCGATGCCTCTGCATCCTCGAGGTCCAAAGTCCTGCACACTCAGTAAAATCGATTCAATAGCACATGTCTATGTCAATGCAGCAAAACAACATGTCATCAACCCATAATGCCTTATAATCAAAATCAAATGCTTAATAGTATAATAATCTGGATCACTTGGAAGAAAGTGTCCTCAAAGAATAAGTTCGCTCAGTGCGCGCAAGAGCGGGATGTTACAGGGATATTTTTTGTTTAAATTTGCTCAAAATTCGGTAAGAAATTGTTGGATCTGTATATTTGAGTGGTTAATTTTGTATAATCTGAGTGCTCCAGGATTTTTCAGCATGTTGAATCTATTTTTGCATTCAGAAATGCAATTTAAACAACAGAAAAATATCATTTCATGTAGCCAGATCCCAAGAAAAAAAGTCAAAATGTAGAACAATTAGACAACACCCATTCGAAATGCTCAACATACGAAATTGAAGTTTTTGTTTCTATTGAACGTGGATAACTTGGTCGGAATAGTTTTTTGAAATAGCTACATGTCTCCAAGGACAAATTTGAACATATCTCTATACAAATATCAAGAAAGTAAGCAGAGGAGGAGATAGACGATGGAATTGTTTTTCCTTGTTGAATGGTAAGTAGACCCTTACATTAACTCCTTGTTGAATGGTAATTTGACCCTTACATTAACAATATATTCCATACCCGAACTTAACTGGATTGTAGATTTTTTCCATCCAAGGGACATGCAGCTAAGTCAACAGTTAACTTTGCTCCATGCCAATTGGATGAATCGAATCTACAATCGAGATAAGGATTGTCATCTTCCATAGGAGCAAGATTCAGTAGTATGGTAATTACCTCTCATGTATTCCATAGGAGTAAGATTCAATGGCATGGTAATTACCTGTGATGTATGAAAATTCAAGTAGAGATTTAATCTAACTATATACTTAAATATATTTGTAACTTAGCCAGCTCCCACCTGAGCAACAATATGTGTGGAAACTAATTAAATTATTAATATTTATTTCCAAACAAATTCTTGTAGCTTACCAGTCCCAAATCACACACATATTTGACCATTTGACTGATACTATAGTTCTAATTACATCTAATAGTGTATATTAAACATGAATATAATTGTTCAAGAAATAGAAAACACACAGCATTCATAAAAATTATTTACAGAGCGGAATTTAACATAAGAACGGAACAAAAACACTTATATGTTAATGATTAACCAATTGATTGCAAACAAAGAATGAACCTCCCAGCCATAAGCATTGCTGATCATTTTCTCTCATCAGCAAGCCACCCCCGAGTTGAGTCTATGAGTCCACAGGGAGATCTGTCCCATTAGTTATCCACTCTCTGCACAGAGTAGCCCTAAACCTAGGTTCAAGTCTCACAACAATTCCAAACCTCTAGCTCTCTATTTTCCCCACAACCTACACTACCTAAGGAATGTACCCCCTTCACTACTCACAGTCCCTCAGGTTGTACCATTCATTTATCAGGGCCATTATTGAATTCAGTTGGTCATTAATCACTCATATGGGAACTCCAGGAAATCTCATTCGTTTCATGTTTTCTCACAACAGCCTTCACAAGGCTCTGAGACATTTCCTCAATGGGAAATCGAACCACAGGCTTACAACCCAATTTACTGACACACAAGCCTTTATCACAGCATAAAAACACATCCAAACAATGGTTTTCTTCAAGTATACCATGTTCGGTCCTCTTCTCAGCCCTCTACCCTTCTTTGCTACCCAAAATATGTATGTAAAAATTGTCTCATATTCTACATACGAATTTTCTCATCTTCCTTGCTTTCTTGACTCACACTCTTCTCAAGGATGATTGTACCTCAACCCATTCTCTCCAATAACTATGGGATGTGACCACTCGCACCCACCCTCTTACATTAGTTTAATTATTGTCCTCTCATACACTCAATCACCAAATAGAAGGTTATACACAAAGATAATAATTCCAAGAATGTGGGTTGGATTAATACCCATGAATAATTCCCCCTTGGACCCCTCTCTCTTATGGAATCATAACCCCCCATCGTTCTTCATCTCTTTCGTATCGCAGTTGGCGATTATTACTTTTATTAATTATTTTTATGTTCATAATATGCAAATCATCCCCCGACCACATTAAATCAATACATGCTCTTTGCCTCAATGCATCGGCTCACTAGCCTAATTCACATTTATAAAATTACATTATGTTAGCATCAGAAGTCACTCCTGGATTGCTTGCAGGAGCAGAGCCCAACGCCCATCAGTTTTATGTCACGATAGTTTTGAATGGGTGATCGAATGGATAAAGACTCAAGAAGGTACAACTTTAACTCAAAAAATCAGGCCTGGTATGTAGATAGCAAGGGAGGTCTTGATCCAACTTATGTCAGTAAATGATTAAAGGGTGGTAGATGGAAGACTTGTGGGAAGGGTGAGCAAGACTGCTTCGGGAAACAGGCCTTCGGAAGCTTGAGGAAGAAAAACTCAGAGGCCAAGATCCTCTTGGTCCAGAGTTTCAAGGAGTTGAGGGGTGACTCAACTGGATCCTCCAATTCCAAGTCGTTCAGCGCTAAGAAAATCAAAGGAACCGATTAGAAACAATGCAATTGTTACAGTGATCCAACCTACATCATCCTATAACAGCTACAACTCGACTGGATCCTCCAATTCCGAGTTGTTCTAACACAGTATACAAAGAGATGGAAGAGAAACTGACATCCATAAAGTAAGAAGTCTCAAATGCCTTATACATTAACCAGAGCGACCAGCGCTTCATCAAAACTTTACAATCGGGAGCCTTTCTCAACCATCGATCCTTTTCAAAATACAAATATTGAGTCTATATACTCAGGAAAATTCACCTCACAGAGGCGTGCCCCATCCCCCCAAGGATTGGTGTCCCTTCAGTCAAATTCGGACGGATAATCCCTGTCAGATGCCACCTTAACTGCGCACGACTCCTGCAAGGGGAGGGTAGCTGAGCCATTAAGTGTTGGGCTAGCGTGCGCAGACTTCTCTGTCTAGTCGAGGACTTCAGCATGGTTTCTTTAGAAAAATCGATACACAGGACCTCTTTGAGCAGACCGCTTGTCGGACCATCCATTCCCCACACTTAATGAATGAAGGGAGGTTTCAACCACCCGTTCTTATCTTCATTTACTCTGGGCGAAAACCAGGATCGCGGTCGCATCAGATGGCGCATGGAGATCGCGATGAGCCTCTCTGTAACTGAACTCGGTGCCTCTAACCTTCTTTACACAGCTCCTTTCTTTCCCCAAGTGACCACGGGCTGTGACCATGTGCTTATTCCCAAGGCGTTTTCGGCGTTCGCGAATGGGAAGGAGCTAATCCCTGCCTTTTGAAATCGCGATGAGAAAAACGTCGAGATGGCTCAATCAGCCGCCGGGTGTCCCCTTTGGATGGACGGCTGAGAATGCTCCATGATATCGCGGGCCTGACCTTCGGCGCTTTTGGCGCTTTCGGGGTTCAGGGTTTCGGGATGTGAGATCATGAGGGACTTTCACCCTTCGAACTCCCGACTGCCGATATGCCGACTAGATCTCGCCTTATGTGTCGCGGGATCGAACGACCCAGATTCAGTCTCAGCATAAAGTCGCTTTCTTTGATGTTATGCATCGGTCAACTTGCTAGCCCCGAATACTTTTGCGCCTAGAACAAGAAATGTCGCTAACACATTATAATTCATGGGGATTAGAACTAGGGATGTTACATCCCCTCCCCCTTATTTTTTCATTTTCCTCGGTGCACACACCCTACAGGTGTAATTTCATTTTACAATTCTGGCTGCCCGACCAATAATCAACATATAGGCTCTCTGGCCTGAAATCACACAGGCATTCCAACCTAAAAAAATTACATAGGCACTATCGCCCCAATACCACATATACATAGGCACTTTGTCCCCCAAAATCACAAATACAAAGGCACCCTGGCCCGAAACATATACATAAGCCATTGGCATCCCCCTACAGCTATCTCATTTTCCACCAGCTCTCTTCCCATTGACCTGCCCAACCCAAGGAATGTACCATTCATTTATTAGGAATAATCCAATGGATGTGCCATCTATTTATCAGGATTAACCCAAGGAATGGTGTCCCACTCATTTATCAAGGTCGACCCAAGGAATGTGCCCCCTTCACTATCCTTCATCCCTCAGGTTGCACCATTCGTTTATCAATGTCTCTTTGGCATAGGTAACTAGGAATATCACTACTGGGAATTCAAGGGACTCACTTCTAGGAAGAATATTAGTAAAATAACCAGCAAAAACCTTTCTGTTGTAGTGCGACCCACACAAGAGTGCACTCTTCAGTCCTGACAACCAAATTCTTCGACAATGAAACTCGCACTAGAGTTCACTCTTCAGGCCTGACAACCTAGTTATTTGACAGTGAAACTCACACAGGGGTTCACTCTTCAGTCCTGACAACCTAGTTCTTCAACAATGTAACTCACCCTCTAGGCTCATGCATCCCTTTCATTGTTAACAGTTCCTTAGGCAATCCATCATTTTCTAAGGTGTTCTCATGCAGACAAATTCCAACTTGCTGCTAGAATTTCACTAGAAATATACAACCTGTGGCAATCATCCCATATGCATTACATGCATACAATTAGTATGAGACATCATCATATAATTATAAAATTTCAAATCTATTTTACACAGGAAAACAAATTTTCCCAAACATAAGTCTTTTTGCTCGTAATTTTTTGGCTCTTACAGCAGTAGATATCAGTCTTCCTTATAGGATTACATCCCTTCCATATCCAATATTATTTCCCCTACAATATTCGCAATTCCATGCAGCCAAACAAATTGTTAGTATATCGTAACAATTTTCAATTATTAATTTCTCAAATATGGTTATATAGGAAAAATAAAAATTCCCACGCATGAGATTTCTACTCATTATGTTCGGTTCTTACAGTTGTAGATATCAGTCTTTCTTATGGGAATACATCATTTCCATATCCAATATCATTCCACCTATAATATTCCTCAACTTTCTTGCATCCAAACAAGATTGTTAGCACTCATGCATACTTTTAGCAGTTCATGAAATGATATCAGAATTTTATCTACACAACAATTCAACCATTTCCAACCACTATTCACATTAAAATGGAATTCTAACATTCATCGTATTATCTAGAATGACACTATCATTCATTGTACATGCATTATCATCATATCAAGATTTTCATAATGCAATCAAACTTTACCAATAAATAAAACCAATGTGCCAATAATCCAGGCCACATCTACACAATGCATCATTGCATTGATTCTGGAATACCATATGTTCATGTCATGTATTCCACCATGTGAGTTGGAAGGTATGGTCCATGCCTCAATACACCATCTAAATCTTCCCCACAACCCATCTGATCCTTTGGATACCTTCCTATTCAACTCATACACAACACTAGGAGCATCATCCCTTAGTTTTATTTAGTGTAGGCAAAAAGGTTACATTCCAAACCTCAGTTACATAGGGAATAACCATCATTCACTTGGATGGAACTATAGTATTTCCATATCTAAACTCATCCTGGCCTCACACATGACCATCTCAAATGGCATTCATTGTTATAGTAGGAGTAATGTCTCCTGACTTAACTTGGTTATGAATTCATAACCAACATAACATAATATGCAATTAAATTACCGATAAATGCATTCAAGCAACAACTAATAATTGCATACTCAAGGCCTCTCACCTTTTCATCGATTCAAATATTGATATTAGAATAAGGGAATTATTACCTTCATTCCCTTCAACATTTATATATTATAACAACCCCAAATGCATACTGCATGGTTGTTATCAATTTACTTGATGTTACCTGATCTTTTTACATTTGTAGAAGCTCGTTGACTCCCTTCACTAATTTTATTGGTCAACATTTTCTCCATCCTCATTTGTCTTCATATGGATGGATATCATAAACAAAAATATCATCATGCTATAATCATGTTTCCTGGATACAAAATCCATCATTAATTTTATTCAAATATCACAGCGTCAATATTTCATATATATATATA
>ML814529.1:36130-80124 GCA_009831015.1 Picea engelmannii | reverse complement strand
TGTATAACTCAATGAGTTCGACTTGAGGTGAACCAAGTCACCATAGTGGTGGTCTAGAGTGATCTGGACACACACCAGCAGTTACGGGAGTGAACTGCCACCTATTCTAGTCTCTCACGCAGTTACAGGAGTGAACTGCCACCTAGTTGAGTTAACTAGTCAACTAGTCTTCAGTTAACTGACTGAACGGAAAGTAGTGAGGAGTTAACTCAAGGAATCAAGGCTAATGCGCCACTTTGGTGATGATACCAAGGCAAGGTCGAATTAGCGTGGTGATGATCCCAATGTTGCATGGTGATGATCCCAATGCAACATCTAAACTCAACTCAACTAGTCAAACTGAAGTGTGAACTGAAAGAGAATATTCTCCAGGTGGAATATTCTCTCCTAAAATATAGGAGACTGGATAATGACTAATTATGACTAATAAACAAATAAAAACCTTAGGAAAAAAAAATCTTAGGTGTGTGTGAAGTAACTCCAACAACAAATGCACATGAGTATACACCAAGCATTTGACATTTCATGCCACCAACATGTTCAGGCATGTCTACATTCACAAACACACATTAGTATGCACCAAGCATTTGATCTTTCATGCATATTTAATCACATGCATTCTCTCTTTAGTCTATGCATCATGTGTCAATTCTATCACGCACTCTGATGCATATCTATTTCATATTAATTAATTATCTAGCTTTATTGTTGTATATGGATGTCTTTGAATACCTGTAGAACCTTGTTTCCCTGTGCGTTGCTATTTTTCTCAATTATGCACCATTGGCCCTTATTCTACACCTGCTAGCCAAGCCTCACTTATCCATCCTACATTTCCAACCACTAGTTGGTCTACTAGTTCTACCATCTTGCAACTACTTTATTCTAAAAATCATGTCCCAACATCTTTTGGCTAAATTCTCAGTATTCATAGTGTCGTAACATGCATCATTTCAATTAAACATTAATACTGCAATCTAATTAACCACTTCCCATTTTTCTTGACGAAACCGGCCTTGGAATACCATTATCATTGATTGGAATTTCAACATTTTGAAATACTTCTTTTATGTCTTATTTCTAATACTTTGTCGCCCATGTAGTTTCTCAATATTAAATATCTCTCTTCACTTCATTGAGTGATTCACTATGAAGAATGTTTTGGCCATTCAAGACCACCATGGTGTTACACATTATTTTCATCACCCTTATGACTGTTAATGATGTAAACCTATATGTTTCCTTCAGAGGGGTCAGTGGCCTAAATTCCTGAAGAAAGAAGGGAGAAGAACTTTGCCTGAGAGAAGAAGTTGTATTTTCCTTTGAAAAAACCCTATTAAGGAGGATTTTCGCAGGCTGCTATATACACAGGGTGTAGAAATGCCTGATTTCCACAGGTTGCACTATAGCTAGGTTGCAGAGTTTCCACAGGTTGCATTATAGCTAGGGTGCGGCAGCCTCCATGCATGGGAAAAATACAAGCATTTTCTCGATGCTTCTAGAAGGAGAAGCTTCTATGGTGAGGTGGCCTCCAAATGGTTTGGATCTTACTCGATTTCATGATTTAGTGGGATCATCCTAACCTCCTCACCTTATCCTCTTCAGCTTATAAAAAGAGAGGAGCTCTCATGGAGAAAGTTAGTTGGTTTTGGAGCTTGGCTTTTTTAGTTGAATTGAGCTTGGGAAATTTATGTTGGCTTTGAGATTTGCTTTGTCAAGATAGATTGTGAGTAGCTATCAGATACACAATCTCAGAATCCATTGGAGAAAGAAGTGTGTGGGAAGCAAGGAACTGTTGGAAGGAACCTAACAACATCAAGGCATCCGGTTGTATCTTTCTTCCATATTATATAATACAGTGGCATGTTTCTTTCCCACAAAATCATTCTCATTTTATTGCATGAATCCTTGATCGCATGCATAGGTTTTTATTGAATATATTATTGTTTCTTTCACTTTGGTTGGTTTGTGTTTCATTGCAGGACCAATATCACAAGAACACCAGAGCGAAGCAGGGACAACAAAGACATAAGGAAGCGATATTTAAGGTATGTCACTCGTCCTTTCTTTGACAATAGATTCGATGACTAGAGCCTAGGGAAATCTCCATGTTCTGTCTTGTTTTGTTCTAGATCCAGGTGGATCTAGGGAAATTAGTTTATGTCCTCATTTACCAATTTATCCTACAACACTTGGTCCAATGGAAATACCACCCTTTTTCATTTGCACATGTACCTTGCTTTTGTTGCGCACTCTGATAAAAGAGACATATTTCTTGCTTGTGTAATTTTAGACAATAGTTGCTAGATCATATCTAACAATTCCTTCTTCCTACATTCCCATGATTTCTCATAGAGATGACTGATCCATCCATAATTCACACTTCATCTCATGATATCCTTTCTCCTTCTCTCGCAACAAGCTTTCCACTTCCCATTTTTCTTGACCAAATCGGCCTTGGAATACCATTATCATTGACTGACATTTCAACATTATGAAATACTTCTTTCATGTATTATTTCTAACATTCGTTTACGCCCATGGATTTTCTCAATATTAAATATCTCCTTCACTTCATTGAGTGATTCACTGTGAAGCGCGTTTTTTCCATTCAAGACCACCCTGCTCCAATGGAAATGCCACCCTTTTTTTCATTTTCACCTGTATCTTGTGTTTGTTGCGCACTCTGATAATAGAGGCATCTTTCTTGCTTGTGTAATTTTAGACAAGAGTTTCTAGATCATATCTAACAATTCATGCTTCTTACATTCCCATGCTTTCTCATAGATATGAGTGATCCAGTCATAAGTCACACCTCATCTCATGATATCCTTTCTCCTTCTCTTGCAACAAGTTTTGTTTCCTTTACTATATTTCTATCTTCAAGGTTATGGAGTCATCGTTGTTTCTTGTGCATGCAATGACATTATTTACTTGTTGGGTTCCTACCCTATATGAAAATATTTATTCACCTTCCTTTGCAAGCCATTCAATCTCTATAGCATTTGAATACTAATATTCATTTTCTTTTATTTAGACCCTTGACAACCTTGCAACACCTTCCTTGGACTTTCCTTTACAGTTCTTTGGTGTTTCTGTAATGACCCCATTGTTACGACAACAAGTGAAGCAGTTTTTTTTTTGTTTTCATTTTTTTTTTCAAGAGTTAAGAGGCAAGAAGGCGACGACGACAATAGTTTAATCACACCACTAACGACGAATGCTAGCACGCGGCCCAGGAAACAAGTTACTATGACACCACACACCGGCTCAAGACAACTGACAAACATGCGCAAAATAACAAGGAGGACGACTACCCTTCCGACGCAACACGACCACACCTACAAGCTAAGGGGCAACACCCCCATCCCGACATCACGGCCTAGACGAACAAATACTAAAACCTCAAGGTGTGCGGACCTAACACCTAAAGGCATTCAGCTCTTGTGCCAAGAGAAACTTGCACACTCATCAGCACTCACCAAAAGAACCTACTCTGACCAAGATCTCATTTGCCACTATCCTCAAGGCATGCCATGATCCCCTCATCAGGAATCATGTCGTTCCCTGGGTGACAGATGCGTCAATAACCTTGGCGCAAAACAAAAGGGACCAAGACTCAAGAAAACTCCAATGAGCTAGGAACCGAATACTGACTGGGGGACTATACCTACCCCACACAAAGGTTGACGAGACACAAGAGGACAAAGACAAGGGGTGACGCTAGCCCACACGACATCGTCCCGCCCCCACCAATTACCCAGTCTAATTGTTCTATGATTACATTCAAATTTAACAAGGGTTCCATTCTAACGGGGCACGTCAAGTTACAATTAGACAATAATCTGTCTACTAAATAAACGTTAATACAATTAATTTTGAAAATCTAAGTGGTCAATACTAAAACCATAATTATAAATGCCCTCTATCCTTAATTAAAATTCAAACCACCGAGTCTAAAAATTTGCAATCCATTTCTTACTTACCAATCACATTTTAATCTTTAACACAACCTAATCGGTCAAGTCTATGTTAATCCAAATTCTCCACCCAACTAGACATTAACTTAAATAACAACATTTACAATCTTAAAGTAGAATTCTATCATTAAAACACTTATGAACAATTAAATCTCAGCATGTAGTCTAGTTATATTAACCGAACTAACAATACTATATGTCTAATAATATTAGAAGGAAACTACTAACTATTAGCAGGGCTGGAGAAATTTATCAAGGAAATTAACATAGTGGTTACTTGATTATTAATATAGAAATAACAAGGCAATTACATGACCATTATCATGACAATTAAAAGCTTACTAACAAGGTAGTTTACATGACTATTGTCATAACAAGTAATACCACAATAGCAAGGCATTTAAGGTGCTAGTTAACATTTAACTCGCTGTGTCATTTAATCCAAAGAATGAATCTGTTGGCCATTTACATTGTTGTAGCAATTGTTCTGGCAATTAATATGACCATCACATAACAATGAATATAGCAATAACAAGGCATTTAACTCACTGTTATCCATTTTATTTGCTGGCAAAAATCAAGGCATTTAATACGACCATTACATAGAAATGAATCTAGAAATAGTAAGGCATTTAACTAACTGTTATCCATTTAATTCCTTGTGGAAAAATTAGCAAAACCGCAGTGCCCACATGGTGGCCAATTGTGCCCAGTCGACAGCAACTCAACAATTAAAGGAAAACATATCCAATCAACATCAATGCAGTCCATCACTCAAAGGCAAACGCAGTCACAGATTGAAGGTGAAATCATGGTCATTACTGCAAGTCAGTTATGAATTGAATAGCAAAAAAAGAGTGGGGGAATTCAACATGCACACAGTCAATTTTTATTTACCAAAACCGTGGTCATTCCGGTAAGTGAATTTAAGATTTAAAAGGCTAAATTCATGGGTGATTCCTACAGCAACTCAGTCCATCGTTGGAAAGAAAAAACGTGGGCATTTAAAACAGCAAACTCGGTCTCATTTGGAAGAAAAAATGTGGGCATTTAGAACAGCAAACTCAGTCTCATTTGAAAGAAAAAATGTGGGCATTTAAAACAGTAAACTCAGTCTCATCTGAAAGAAAAAATGTGGGCAATTAAAACAACAATCTCAGTCTCATTTGAAGGTAAAACATGGGCATTTAAAATAGCAAACCCAGTCTCATTTGGAAGAAAAAACGTGGGCATTTAGAACAACAAACTCAGTCTCATTTGAAAACAAAAACGTGGGCATTTAAAACAGTATACTCAATCTCATTTGAAGGCAAAACGTGGGCATTTAAAACAGCAAACTCAGTCTCATTTGAAAGCAAAAACGTGGGCAATTTTAAACGGCAATCTCTGTCTCATTTGAAAGCAAAACGTGGGCATTTAAAACGACAATCTCTGGCAACATTTAAAAGCAAAAACGTTTTTCCATTTCCAAGATACCAATACCAAATGCAAAAATGAATCAATTTGTTTTTCCATTTCCCGAATACCAATACAAAATGCAGACATGACTCAATTCATTTTTCCATTGCCAGAATTCAAATACAAAATGCAAACATGAATCAATTCGTTTTTCCATTGCCAGAATACCAATACAAAATGCAGACTTGAATCAATTCGTTTTTCCATTGCCAGAATACAAATACAAAATGCAGACATCAATCAATTCGTTTTTCCATTGCCAGAATACTAATACAAAATGCAGACATCAATCAATTCATTTTTTCATTGCTAGAATACCAATACAAATTGCAGACAACAGTAAGAGAACCGAAAGGATCCAATCATCCAAGGACAACAATGGAGGTAGACGGCTGATAGGTTCATCCTTTGCTCATCATCCTCGCACAAAAAGGCAGGGCGTTGAGATCCATAGGTCAATTAACGCCAAAGTGACGACCGTAGATCAGGCTCCTGGCTGACTGACCAGGTGAGGACTAATGAGCTAGAGATGATAGGCAAAACCACCACAATGGTCACAATCAAACACCACAAGGAGGTCAAGACATGCGGGGAAACGAAGGCCATGGGAGTCAATCAATCATCGAGCTAGGCTATGAAATAAATTCAGTCATCAATCTAGACAATCAGTTTACTTACTCCATTAAACATGCATATCCAAGCATAAATCCTACAACAATCTACCATACAAAAATGAAGAGAGTGTACCATTGCCTGATCGCCCGCTCTGAGTGACCTCCTGTGCGCTCCATGCAATTCCCACTTGCCGACTGGAGAGACTGCATCGGTACCTCCCAGCCAATGCTACGGGTACTCTTCTTCCCCCTTATCCCCCTGAGCCACAAAGGGGCCACACACACTATCCATAGATTCAGCTAGCTCCCAGCTCACCTCGCAAGGTCGAGCTACCACTCCTCACTGAGCTGGGTATCCCAACTCCCACAAGCTAAGTCAGTCAAGTAGAGATTTTTGCAGCATAACATTACACAAACAAAAGATACCCTTCATCCTTCTCCTCCCTTCATTATATAGAGTTTCGAATTCCCTTACTTTCTTAAAATCTCATTTAATTAAGTTTTTTAAAATTAAATCCTAAAAAATTCTCCCCGTACAAGTGTCACCCATCCCCTTCATTCCTCCACAAATTAATTTCTTTAATTAATTAATTTCTCTTATTTCCCTCACCCACCTAGAGTCACTCCTAGAATCACTCCTAGGTGTCCCCAAATTCTCTTACAAGTTTTAATGACTTTCCCCATTATCAATTTGCTAGTTCAGTTTTAAATTAGAAAATTCTTAATGGTAGATACCTTACTAAGTTTGACTTTCTGCTTTTTCCCTTGGGTTTCTCTTTTCTTCTTATGTTTCCCTATTTTCCTAGTTTCCTAAATATTTTAGATTTCTCTCTTTCCCCTTTTCATTTAGGACTCAAATTGGCAGGTGTAGAAATTAACCCCATTTTTCCTTTTTCCCTTTTTAGTTAATAATTTTAAATTATCATAAATAATAAAACAATTATTTCCCTTTTTTTTTAAATTTACCCTAACAGATTTTTATGAATCATTCAAATTGCTTAGCCCCTTATTATTACAATATTTAACGAAGAGTATAATTATTATTTATGTTGTTTTTAATTTATTTATTTTTTTAAATAGATAGATAAAATTTTACCACTAGCATAATTAGGACGTAGACCTTAAATTTTCGTATTGGGTGACATTTTATTAGGGAATTTGTTTTTAAAAATTCTTAACATGTTATTCATCCTAAGGCCATATAGGTTCATTCATTTACCATCAACAACGCGACGTTCCCTTCAAGTCGCACTAGGTTCTCCAAGGGTGCCACTCACCTTAATTTGTTTCCCTTGCACGACGTGCCCTTTAGGACGCACTACGTGCTCCAAGGGTGCCACTCGCCTCTTCCATTTTTCTTGCGCGATGTGCCCTTCAGGATGCACCATGTGCTCTAAGGGTGCCACTCGCCTCTTGACTAACTTGGTAGACATCAAAAACCCCTAGAGTCAATACTCTACCAAGTGAACTTGTGGGAGACTAAGGGCCTCTAAGGAATAAGGCCCCCGCCTTATTGCATGCCCCTTAGAATCATCATGAGCGACTGTCGCACTCCACCCTCACGGCATCATGGGTCCTCTCGAACTAGGTAAACGTTAACCTACAGTTTGAGCCACGACAGGAGTGCTAGTAGGTTGTGGCAGGGCTATTGTCCACGCCTCTCCCTCAACATCTCTGGTAGTCGTGCGTGACCCCTTTACTCCACATGTGAGTCTGGTCGGCAAGCTATCGTCAGCCTGCATCATCAACAAATCATGTTAGAATGTATCCATATCATATCATCTAATCAGATGCACTAATATCACAGTAAAACAATCAAACCCCAATGGTACATTCCCCGACTCGATCTGAAGTCTAAGGGGTTCCATCGATGCCTCTGCAACCTCGAGGTCCAAAATCCTACACACTCAGTAAAACCGAGTCAACAACACCTGTCTATGTCAATGCAGTAAAACAACATGTCATCAACCCATAACGCCTCATAATCAAAATCAAATGTTTTAATAGCATAATAATTTGAATCACTTGCGAGCAAGTGTCCTCAAAGAATAAGTTTGCTCAGTGCGCCAGAGCGGGATGTTACATACACCCCCTCTTGGTCTAAACTTCATCCCAAAGATTCACAGTAGAAGTGCCGAAATAATGTGTATCACAGTATCATAATTCTATCTATCAAACAAAAACGGAAACTGTTGGTGCATATCATATGCGTACTCTCAAGTCGCCGAGTGCGGACTATAGTTGTCCCACTGGACCTTGACCTGATCTACTGTTCGACGTCATAGTTGTCGAATGTGATGATCCAAGATGCGGATCAGCTCAGCCGTGAGCGCCCCCTCATCCAACACCCGCCAGGTGCTCAAGTCAAAACATGTGTAGGATCACTAAACAAAATGTCTCAAACAGAGACGTCAAATACATCATGCATACACCTCAAGGAATCAGGCAAGGCTAGTCAATAGGCCATGAGCCTCTCCTTTCCACAATCTCGTAGGTTACCACGAACCTAGGAGATAGTTTATCCCCTTTTTCCCACTAGATCGAACTCTTATTCGGTTTCAACCGCAAGAATACTCGATCACCACATCGTAACTACGGTCGACACGATGTGCATCAACATAACTCTTATGTCGATCTTGCGCTTCCTGGATCCTTTGTCTTATAGCTTGCATTTAAACTACCATTTCTTGGATTGCTTTCGGTCCCTCCAGGACCCTATCCTCAAGTCGATCCCAACTCAAAGGCATATGACACAGTCTCCCGTAAAGAAAATCGAAGGGCTCTATCTTAATGGTGCTTTGGTAATTGTTGTTATAAGCGAATTCCACCAATGGCAAGCATTCTTCCCAATGCTTTTATTGTTCCATCACGTACATGCACAACATGTCCTCCAAGGTTTGATTCGTTCGTTCGGCCTGCCTGTCAGTCTCCAGGTGATACACAGTACTAAAGTTAATTTGGGTTCCCAAGGCCTCTTGGAAACTCGTCCAAAATCGTCCAGTAAACACTGATCCTCAATCGGATATAATCCTCTTAGGCATGCCATGCAGCCTCACAATCTCACTGATGAAAACTCTAGCTATGTTAGGTGTCTGATACGTCGTACGCACAGGAATAAAGTGAGCACTCTTCGTCAGAGTGTCTACTACTACGAAAATCGAGTCATGTCTTCTTACCATCAATGGCAATCCAACAATAAAATCCATCGAAATAACCTCCCATTTCGATTCCAGAATAGCGTGTGGTTGTAGTAATCCTTTTGGGTGTCTATGTTCAGCCTTTACCTGCTGACATTCTAGACATCTGGCCACATAGTTGACTATGTCTTCCTTCAATCCCTTCCAGAAGAATAAGGGTTTAAGATTCGCCCTCATCTTTGTGACTCACGGGTGAGCCATGTAGATGGCTCTATGAGCCTCGCTTAGGATCAACATCCTCAACTTGTCGTTCGGCGGTACGTAAATTCAATTTTTAAACCTCTATAAACCATCGCTATTGAACGAAAATCCTTCAAAACTAGGTACCATCATTGTGTTTTGTCTGATAAAACCCTCAACCTCTTTGTACCAATCATCGTCACGCTATAAAGTTAGAATATTTTCACATAGATTCGTCTGAAGAGGTAGCACCGAAAATATGTGTGGTCTCTGACTCAATGCATCTGCCACTCGATTCATTGTTCCTTTTATGTAAGTAATCTCGAAGTCGTACTCGCTAAGAAATTCCAACCAACGTCGTTGTCGCGCATTTGGGTCGCTTTGTGTAAAGATGTGTTGTAGTCCATAGTGGTCAGTCTTTAGTTCGAATTTTTGTCCAACAAGGTAGTGTCTCCAAACCTTCAAGGCATATACGATGGCTAACAACTCCAAATCGTGCGTCGCGTAGTTCTCCTCATGCCTTCTCAGTTTCCTTGAGATTTGAGCGATCACTCGTCCATCTTGCATCAAGACTCCACCTAAACCTTCCTTGGATGCATTAGTGCATACCAAGAATTCTGCGTCCATGTTAGGGATGTATCGGTGTTGATGTCAACAACTCCTTGAGCCTCTGAAATGCTTCCGTGCATTTCTCAGTCCAAAAAAACTTCTTGTTTTTCTTCTCAATTCCGTGATCAGATTTGCTATCTTCGAAAATCCCTCGACAAACTGTCGATAGTATCCTGCTAAACCCATGAAGCTACGAACTTCCGGGACATTCATCAGCGTAGGCCATTCCATAATAGCCTCGACCTTTGTTGGATCCACGACGATGCCTTCATCGGAGGTGACATGCCCTAAGTAGTGAATCTTCGATTTATAAAATGAGCATTTGGAAAACTTCCCATACAATTTGTGCTCTCGCAGACACGTTAGTACCAAGCACAAGTTCTCATCATGCCCCTCCGTCGTCCGAGAGTAAATCAAAATATCGTCAATGAATATTTGGACAAACTTGGTAAATAAAGAGAGTGGTTTCATTTTCACTTGTATCTTGTGTTTGTTGCGCACTCTGATAATAGAGGCATCTTTCTTGCTTGTGTAATTTTAGACAAGAGTTTCTAGATCATATCTAACAATTCATGATTCTTACATTCCCATGCTTTCTCATATATATGAGTGGTCTAGTCATAAGTCACACCTCATCTCATGATATCATTTCTCCTTCTCTTGCAACAAGTTTTGTTTCCTTTACTATATTTCTATCTTCAAGGTTATGGAGTTATCGTTGTTTCTTGTGCATGCAATGACATTATTTACTTGTTGGGCTCCTACCCTATATGAAAATATATATTCACCTTCCTTTGCAAGCCATTCAATCTCTATATCATTTGAATACTAATATTCATTTTATTTTATTTAGACCCTTGACAACCTTGCAAAACCTTCCTTGCACTTTCCTTTACAGTTCTTTGGTGTTTCAGCCATCTACACAAGTTTGACCTCTTTCCTGTCCAATGGAACCTGGAATTAATTTAGAATAGACCCACACAATTCTCAATTGTGTAATCTTATCATCTTTCTAAAAATCCTTCTCGCACAGCACTCTTTACAGAGTGCTCTTCTGCTTAATGACAATGCCATGTTAGTAAGCTTAGCCTCTCTTTTTTCAAGATATTTCTCTTCAAGTGTGCCTCCGGGAGTATTCATAGGTACTATCCTAAGCATATACACTCTTAATTACACAACAACCACCTTTTTCACTCACTTCTATCATTGGGAAGGTTTCACCAACTTTGACACCATTTAGAAAAAACTTCACATCAAGTAATTACATGGTTCATGGAATTCAATTCCACTTTTCATTACTTTCCATGTAGCTATTAATTACCTCAACCGAATTCTACCATCTTCTTCCATGTTTCCATAACTCTGATACCAAATCCTAGTATTGAATTCATTTTATTATACCTCTAATTCTGCAAGAAATGTGCATATAATAATTAATGTTAGAAATATGCATAGCATAAAACCTTCTATCATATAGAATATAGGTTATTTCTTCATCAATTTATGAATGACACATTGCACCAATTCAAATTTTAATTTTCTTGATGTATTCCTCCCAAAACAACTTCCCAACAACTGTACTCATGTCTCAATTTGAATTCTGAGTAAAAAGTTATAACAACTACATGCTACAATTCCACTCTTTTTACTCCTACAGAAATATTGTTTATTAATTTTTGAGAAATTTAATTGCCCAAATCAAAATTCTAGGTTGAAATATGTCTTCTACTCCTCAAGACCTTTCCAATGACTATTTGTTTTCTCAAATATGAGCTCCAAGATGAAATTTATGGTCCTTAAAAGTTTAGGTTTTTTTACTTAATTTACTCATGTATGCTACATGTGTCTTATTTCTCTTCCTACACATTTTCAGGTACCCTTACCAAAATATGACTCAATTGCTAGACTCTATGGGTCATAATGTTTCCATCGATTGTTCCTATGCCCCAAATGGACTTCTAAGCATAGAGTTATGCCCTCTCAAAGTAATTTTTGTTACTGAGATTGATTCTAAGGCTCAAAGAATAATGCCAGGCATCAAATATTTAAAATGAAGTATTTTTATTGGTGCTTTTTCTACCTTCAGTTTTCTGAGAAATTATCTTTAAATGAAATTAATGATGAGACAGTGCATAGGTTGTATCTCGTTATCTGAGTCACAATTATAATGTCAAATTATGTAGAAATGATTTACAAAACTGTTAAACAAAGTCAGGTATCAATTACAGATAAGTCTCACATTGTTTGCAGCAGAAGAAAAGTGGAAGATGCACTCTTGAAAATAAGATAAAAATGCATTAATTCACACAGATCACAGGTCTTATTTTACTCACAGTAATAACAGAGGAAAATTTGTTTTTGAATGAACTCTGATATAATATGATCACAGTAGATGTAGTACTAAATTGAAATCATTCACTCTTCAAGAACTACAAAACGAATTTCAAAGAAATGGAAACACAGAGGAAACACATAACTCAAATTGAACGAAATTTAGAATCTTTGTTTGCACTTGTATTAATATTTGAAAATTTTTCTCTTTTACATTCGGCAAGATAGATTTCAGATATATCTATTTTTGTATAAATAGATAGATCTGAAATCTATCTATTTATACAAAAATTGTCAGAACTGAAAATCGTTGGACTTCCCACAATATATGCCTAAAAATAGAATACATCCAAATAAAATAACAACATGCAAATATTGTTGAGTTTTGTTGGTGCTTCATCTATCTCTTCGTCTTCTTGTTGATGCGCTTGTTTTCCTTTGATCTTTAATTTGGATACACATGTCCATTAAGGCCACCACAATCATTTGGATTATTGTATTTTCCATTCGATTCCATTGCCATCTGCCCCTTCGAATGCATTCACTAGGATAAAAAATTGTAGTTGAATATATGGGGGTGGTAATTGAACAGATAGCTCAGCGTTTCTTTATGGGTTAGCTAACAGTTACGGGGAAGAGTAATTGTTCATGAATAGGATGACGTGGGGACAAGTGTCCAATAAGGAGGTGGGATGAGTGGATGCAAGAATGTAGGTGGTAGGGATAGATAGGGTAAGTGATGTGTGGAGGGCGTGACAGGATGGAGAGTTAAAGGTAGAGTGGGTGGAGGAGAGATGTTGAGTTAGGATACTAATGGTCCAGCATCAAATAATAATCGAATAAAACAAATGACGTAAAATTCCTTTATAATTTTTTGTTTTGTAGGGGCGCGAGGAAGTGGTTTTGAGGTAACCCGCCTTTTGTCCTACAATGCACCTAATGATGCCACATACCACCAAGATAAAACTATGTTTTAGATTGCGGGACCTCCCTTCGAAATTAAACCCTACGCAACTTCTCCCCCCGCAATCACTCTTGACCATTGATATCCACGGTTCATTAAAACATGACTGTCGATATTGCAAAGTGAGATAAGTGCCCAAAGGTTAAGCCGAGGTCACAACTCTCGGTCACATGTAGAGAAGATAGGGTGAACTTCGTGCAATTCTTGTCCGTCGATCCAAGAAGGGGACACGTGTCAGACAATCTCTGTATTCGGTGATCTCGTGCTCCAGGAGGAAGCAAGCAGTGCTAATTAAAGAACTCCCGAAGGCCCGAAGCCCAGATTTCATCTAGACCATTGATCAAAGTGGAAACATGGTAGGAGATCTTTCACTTCAGATACTTATCACTCCTGAAGGTTTGTGGTGTTATGCATCTTGAAATGCCTGAAGCTCAGAGTTTCAAAGTAAATATCAGTCGTCCAAATCAAAAGGACACGCAACGCCAGATATTTCACTTTGGAGACTTAGCACTTTGGAAGGTTTGTGAAGTGAAGCATTGGAGCAAGAACTGGCCAAAGCCCAAAGTAAATCTAAACCATTGAAGGCTAAGGACGCATGTCGACAGATCTGACACTCTAGAAAGTTAACACTTCATAGGTTTGTGGTCTACACATTCTTGTTCTCATTTTCCTCTTCTCTGTATTATCTTATTTTCTTTTCATTTTGTCAATTTAGCCCTTCCCTGCCATATATGGTTCATTTCCTAGTTTATCAGGCTTCCAAATTGGTTTAACATTCCACTAGATTCTGAAATTTGATCCATCAAGCTTCCTTGCAACTTTTTGTGGCGCCAAAGTCCTTAAGGAAATAAGATTATCCTGCCTGTAACAAGAGAAGTATGTAATCTCTTCATTGAATGAAAAACTGTTAATCTCTTATTAATCACTTTTATGTTTCAATTAATCATGTTTTAAACATTGAGTTAGCCTTAAGTACTTTGGCGGTTCGGCGTTCGGGAATTTTGGATGCAGTATGATAGAAATCCTTCGACGGCCGAATTCCCAGAATAATTTATTAAGACTTAATCATTATTAATTAAAGTTATTTAAATGTTTTATTAACTCTTTAAAACACTTTTTACTTTTTGTAATATTCATTACTTCGACGCTTTGATATTTCGGAGATCATCAGAACCATTCAATCGACTTATAGAGTAACTCATCGACAAAGGACCTTACTGAAGAACAATGACCCTTGGATTTATTTTAAAAAAGGAAATTCTCTAAGTTTTTTTCTTTTATGGGTAAAAATTATATTCCTAAGAGGAAAAATCTAAAGTTCAAAATCTCAAAATTATACGTGTTCCAACATAGGCTCCATCTGGGGATTGTGACTCCCTGTGAGGCACGAAACAATAGTAGACCAAGTTCCTTTATTGGGTAAATGGAGTCATTATTGTTTTTTTGAAAAACATTTTCCAGTTTTATTTAAGAATTAATCATACATAGAAAAGAGAACTTAACCAAATCTCAAAAACCTTCAAAACATACTTAATGATTGATCTCAAGTTAGGCTATTTAAAATTTCATTTTCCTAAAACTGATTTTAGAATTGTTTAATATAATCAAAATAACTTTAACTAAAATATCAGTCTTTGACCGACTTTGTTCGCTTCAAGGTTAAGCAAATGTAACAATTTATTTAGGGAATCCCTAGTTGGTTCAGGATGTAAATATCACTGGAAAGAGAACTAGATAACAGAGTATGATACATAGATATGTATGGCAGCATTACAGATATCATAGATATTGCTTCACTACTAGCGAGCATGTTCAGTACCCCAGTGAAGTTATCTAGTTTTCCCATTGAATTTCCTTTTACCACTTTAATTAACACTTTTGCATTTCATTGAGATGAGGTCAATCAATATATGAATTTCCTTTCATCGTCTCTTTTGGACAATATGGGGGAAATCAACTTATGAATTTCCTTTCACCATTTGTCTTATATTTTAACATTTTGAAGTGGGGACAATCAATTTGTATGCAACATACAAGGGATTATATATGTTTAAAATTTTTGAAAAGAAGGTTTGCCAACAATTTTAAGAATACTCTAAAACCAACTCTTTCAATTTTAAATACACCTTCGCCTATAGGAAAAAAAATTATGGGAATCTTAATCTTTCAGGGATCAACCTTGAGCGAATTAGTCAGTTTAAAGTCTAATAGAAGAGCTAAAATTATCAAGATTGGCCTAGACATATTTTTTCAATTAAAATCAAAGGAACAAAAAGATTTTCACCTAATCTTGTTTTGAAAATATGTTTTTTAAGTTTTCAGAGTCAAGGTAAGTTTCTTCTTTTTTTCTATGAAGACTAAAAGAAAATAAGAAAGGAGAAAGAAAATTTGAAGTGGATAAGAACTTGGCGATAGGTAAAAATAAACAAATCAAGGATTCAGAGGATCTAAAACAAAATATCCTAATACTACACAAGTTTGTGTATTTAGTTCAGAGTTCCTTTGAGCTTAATTATCATTATTTTATTTTTATTTTAGAGATGTCTTTAGAACTTATCAGCATGACACTTCAAGTTATAATTTTATGCATTTCTGATTCTCGGGTCAGGTGATAATATTATCATGAGAAAAACTTCCTCCACATTCATTTCAAAATAATTTTTAAATTTTATTTGAACTATAAGAAGAGTAGGGACTCGGACCTTGTTTTCCTTTTAAAATTTTAGCAAGGCAGATTATTTATTTATCACTTGTTTTTAGAGAAATCAAATGCTTGGAATATGAGTGCCGAGTTTCTATTCAACCTCATCTCTTGTTCAACAATATCTATTCTGCAAAAGGAATGAAATATAAAGTATCAGATAATCATGTAGAATAAAAATGATATGTGATACAGATGTTTTTACTTTTTGTTTTAATGATGTCAAGTGATCATAAATTTATTGAAAATATTTACAACAAATGATCAAATGACTTGGGTAATTTACAAAAGGAACAGAAAAATTGAAAGTTAAAATGCCAATGTCAATCAAATCCGATATATACAATGGAAATCTAAAAAGTGACTACTACATGAAATGTTTTAAATAACGCCCATTGATAGGAGCGTCAAGATTTTCCAGTGAGAATGAGTTTTTTCCCTCAACAACTGCAATTTTGAATGGTCTAAACCAGAGATGATCGAATTTTCCATGTTTCCTTGCATCTTCCTTTCGAGCTTCCCATTTTAAAACTAAATCGTGAGAAAGAAATTCATTGTCTTTGGATTTTTCATCAAAAAGGTATTTCATATTATCATATTACTTTTGAAGCTTATCATCCACCTCTACTCTATTTTGTTGAACTTCGATGATTTGATTTGTCCTTCCTGTAATATCATTTGGCTCTTCATTTGTATCCTGCCATAGTTTCATCACAGAAAGAGCGAGATTAATAGGAAGGATAACATCATTGCCATCAACTGATTGGAAAGGATACATATCTATATATTTCTTGGTTCCAATTCAGTTTTCCCATAAGGCGTATTTTAGTTGTATATTCCAAGCTTTTTTATTTTTTGTCAAAATTTTCTTAATTATAGTCATCAAGATCTTGTTAGATGATTTAACCAACCAAATTTCCTGAGGATGATAAGTAATAGAATGACCTAAAACAATAATGTATTTATGACAGAAATTGATCATTTCCATAGATTTAAAATCCTGAGCATTATCAATAACTATTTTTCTAGGACAACATAATCTTGTTAGGATGTTTTCTTCCAAAACTTTTATTACTACCGAATCTGTAGCATTCCGAGTTGGAATGGCTTTAGCCCATTTCGTAAAATAATCGGTAGCAATTAGAATCCATCTATGTTGAGCACTTGATTGCGGATGAATTTCTCCAATGAATTATAGGCCCCATTGTTGGAAAGAAGCTTCATATGTTACTGGAATTAAAGGTAAGGCAGGAAGATTTTGCTTACCAATGAATAGTTGACATGAATTCCAAGCTCTAACCCTTGAATTTACATCAGTAAATAACTTTGGCCAATAATATCATGCCCTTAAAATCTTGTAATTTGTTTCTCTCCATGCGTGATGTCCTCTGCATACTCCTTCATGAAATTCATCAACGACACCTTCTATTTTAGATTCTATCAGGAAACATAACATGAAACCCAGAGGGTCTTTCCAATATAGTTTCCCATCAATAATGGAATACTTAACTTCATGTAGCTTTAAAGTTCTTTCTTTATAAAGAGTCGTGTCATTTGGGCATTGAAGAGTAACGAGGTATGTAACAATATCACAGTACAAGGGAGAGGAAGAAAACTTATCTTCAATCTGAATTATAGGTGCTTAATCGTCAATTTCCTCTATATCTAGAAGTGAATCATGTGATTCAAAGTTATTTATTCCAAGTGCTCTGAAATTTGACTTGGCTAACAGTCTTGTCAGACCTTGACCTTTCACTAGCTTGGTTGGTTTCACTGTCTGGCTGAACCAAGATATCCTTAATTGCATTTGTTGGTACATAAACAATTATTTTGGAGTGCAAGACATATGTCTTGAAAGCCTTGAGAGTCTTCACCATTGCATAAGCTTGTTTTTCAAGAATATCATATCTTAGCTCTACATCCTTGAGGCTTTTGCTAAAAAATGCTATTGGATGTTCATATCCTTCTTCTTTCTTTTGAAGGAGAACTGTTGCAACAGTATGTTCAGAAGCAAAAGAGAAGATTAAGAATTATTTTGTATAGTCTAGACTTACCAATACTGGTGCTTCTCCTATAGCTTTCTTAACACGCTCGAAAGATTTTTTGGCTTCTCCAGTCCATTTTACTTCGTTGTCTTTTTTTATCATATTTGAAATCAATTTTATTATTTCAGCAAAGTTAGGAATAAATCTCCTCAAAAAATTGATCTTAACTAAAAAAGATTGAATCTCTTTTCTATTTCCAGGAATATTAATCGGGTCAATAGCCTCAACTCATTTAAGATCAACCTTAATTCCATCTTTTGAAACTATATAACCTAAAAGATTACCTTCTTGCATAGCAAAGTGTGATTTTGGGGGGTTAAGAGACAAACCAAATTTTATACATTTTTCAAAAGTTTGTCTGAGGTGCATCAAATGTTCTGCATAAAAATTGGGAAAAAATGTCATATCATCTAGATAAATAACAACAAAGTTGTCTCTCTCACCGATGAACGTGATATCCATTGCCCTCTGAAAAGTTGTTCATGCATTCATCGAACCAAAAGGATTTTATCATACATAAAATTTCCCCATGGAGTAGTAAATGCAGTCTTTTCTCTATCATCTTCATGAACAACAATCTGATTATATCCTAAGAAACCATCAATCATAGAAATTTGGTTAGCCCCTACTACCTTCTCTAAAACATGGTCCATTTTTGGGAGCAATTAGGTGGGGGCTAGGTTTTGTAGTGCCTTCTGTTGGAGGCGTAGGTCCGAAGCCTTCCTCTCTCACCATCCCTTAAACATTTGATGGTTGCCTTGAACCCATGCCAATTAGCAATCCTGAGTTAGCAAGTAAAATCATAATAGATAGAGATCCTTTCCCCACCAATCACACCATCCAGAGAGGCAAGCCCCCTCCTTCCTCCCAAGTTCAAAAAGAAAGACAGCGTATCCATTTCAAGTCTAGTACAGACTATCTGAGTTTCAAGTCAGGGTATCTTATTACACCTGGGCGGTATAGATTATATAGACCGGAATGGAATGGATGATGTCAAAAATGTGGCTGACTGAGACTGGTAAAAGAAGGGATGTGTAAGCCAATGAGGATGGGACTAAAGAGTTCCCTTTTTCATTTATCTTTAAGAGAAGACCAATTTAAGTTCCAAAAATCAATGCAGAGTCTTATTTTGTCATTCTTCTTTCTAACAGGGACCAGATTGGCCACCCATTCAGAGTATATGAGGGGAATGATGATTTTTTCATCAAGGAGTTTTTTAACCTCTTTTTCTATTACCGACAGAAGAATTCGTTTTATTTGTCTAAGATTCTGCTTGAAATGATTAATACCATGTTTTAAGGAAATTTTGTGTTCAATAATAGAAGTATCATAAGTTTTTAAATCATCATAATACCATGCAAAAACATCTTTATATTGTTTAAGTAACTTGGCCTATTTACTTTTTATTTGTGTCGGAAGATATTTTGATATTTTGACCATTTTGGGATTTTCATTAGTTCCTACATTACAGTCTTCAACTTCTTCGGGTTGAGGTCGCAAAGTAGACTTTAAAGGTATATCATCATGGTCAAACAGTCTTTATAGAGGTATCATACCTTTAGGAATTTGGTTGTTTTTAAGTAGGAGCATGTGGTGATTTGCAATTTTATCTTGGAACTTTTCTGGGTTCTCTCCTTCTTGCATAATCTGAGCGGGATCATTCTGATTTTCTTGATCTATGTGGGTCTCAGAAAACTCATCTACCATTTCCAGGAACTGTTTGATTTGTTCATCATATTAAAATACTTGTCAATGTTGAACATTGTTTGGAATTTAAGGTCTATGTCTCATATCAATATGATATTTCATCTTCAAAACAGTAAGTGTTATGAAAATCGCAGCATCTTTGCCTAAAGAATCAGCTTCTTGATTTTTCATTCTAGGAATAGAATGAATATTAAAGGATGAGAAGAAATTCTCTATAAGATCCCAGGCACAATTTCTATATGATCTCAATCTCGGATGCTTAGCTTGATATTGTTGTTTTATTTGTTTTACAATGAGCTCGGCAACACCATAAACTATCAAATGTTCGATTTTTAATTTTCTTGCAGCTTCTAATCATAAAACTAAAGATTTGTATTCATAGACATTATTGGTATAATCAACATCTCATTGTAATCTATAAGGGAAAGGAATAACATACTCATCACCTGGTGCCACAAACAAAAATCCATCTCCTGCTCTTTCGCAGGATGAAGCACCATCGAAGAACACTTTCCACCTCCCTTATCTAACATTTATATTTTTCTTTGAAATTTCTGTTTTTTTATTTTCTTCTTCTATACATTCTTCAAAATCGCCATCCATGGATAATATACAATCACCTAAATCTTGATCAGCAACATAGACTGCATATTTATTGGGTTTTTGAGGGTCGCTTACAGTATACGCCGGTCTAGTTTCTCTGTACAGTCGAGTAAATTGTCCACCAAAAATTGGAATTGTAGCATAGTTCATGTCTAGCTGAATCGATCCTCCTGGCTTGGCGCCCCAATATTTGTATAGAAGCATGCCATACTTGGCAGGAACGTTAGAAACAACCACATCCATAAGAATACTTTTCACAGGAACCTGATCAAGATTTACCACTAGATCTAGAATCGAACGAGTATAAATATTGATAAGGTTTGGTAATTTCAAGGCCCAATTTTTCCATGATAATATTATGCATTAAATTATGTGAGGCTTCTAAGTCTAACATGCAATTATGAAGTAAATGAACGTGCACAGTCAATTTAATATAGAACAGAGCAACATAATCCTTATTTTTTTCAATGTGTGGTCCAAACATGATTTTAGGTTTTTCATCCTGCAAATTGATAACATCATCTTGACATTCAGCATCAGAAAAATTTATTGCTTTAGCGATCTATTTTTTATAGATCGGGTTCCTCACAAATTCAACCAGAGGCATTGGAATTTTAATTTTATTAATTTCATTCTCTAAATTTAAAGTCCCAATTGATTTTTCAATTTCCCTGGTTTGAACTTCAGCTTCTGTATTTTATGGCTTCTTAGTTTGCACTGTTTCAACTTGATTTATTCGGACAACTTGCGTTTGAGTTGATGGTTTTCTAACTGCTGCCTCATTTGATTTCTTTCATGATAAAATCTTTTTTGGTGGGATATATGTAGGACCTTTTTCTCTTGGCCTCAAATCATATTTATGTTGAAGCTCGGCCATTATTGAGTCAGCGAGACCTTGGTATGTAAAATCCCTCAGATTGTTGATATTTTCATCACTATTAAACAGAGATTCAAAATCTAAGGAATTCTCATAATCCTGTTTGGTTAGGTGATTCTCAATATCATCATCGTTGAGGTTGTTTACATCTTCCTCTAATTCCTCATAATCTTGCACCTCATCTATCTGTATGAAATTCTCAATTTTAAAAGGAGCTTGAATCTTTTGATTCTCGTTTTTTATTTGTCTTTGTTGTATCTGAGGGTTGGGATTTCTCCTGAATTGATTTATGACATATGGGTCAGGTTTGGCGTTTTCTATTTCCATCTAGGAAATTTTTTTCAATGAATCTTTAATAATTTTCGGCATCTCATCCATTTTTAAAATGCATATTCTTTAAAATGCATGGGTTCTTTTGTTACCATCTCAACTATAGTTTTCCACTTCCTAGATTCCATCATATTTGATTCAATCTCTATAGTGACATCTTGCATCCCCACTAAAGTAGTGGATATTTTTTCTCTCAAAAGTAGAGAGAAATCATAATCAAAATCCCCTACAAAAGTGAATTTTGCAGTTGGTTGAGAAGGTTTAACTTCAGCTGAGATTTTGTGATAAATATTTGTTGGGTTACTGAGAGGGGGGTGAATCAGTAATAGAGCAATCTAATCCTTTTTAACCATATAATCTAAGTGTTATATCAATGTAGAATTATCATCCAATAACTGCAGAGTAAATAAGCAATGAAAAAATGAACAATCATACACATACAAAGTACACCAGTGTTTTAAGTGGAAACCCAAAGTAAGAGAAAACCACAGAATGTTTTTTCTTATATTTTTTTAAGAATTACATTCATTGGAAGCACCAACTTCCTTTGTTTTCCAGCTGCAACTGGAAGGAGTCTCCAACCCCCTAGTTTTTCAGGCTAAAACCTGAGGGAATCTCCAACTCCCCAATTCTTTGGCTACAACCAGAAGGAGGCTACAACCCCCTATGATCTTCGGCTACAATCGGAAGGTGGATACAACCACATGTCCTTTCCCCATCCAACTTCCCTAAAATATAAATGTCAAATGTAGACAACCGGTCACTATCACTAAATCAACCACTGCCACTGTCAACCTGTACCAATAATCTGTAACAACATGTACAAATCAACCTACACCAAATAACCTGTACCAATAACCTGAACCAACATGTATCATGCATCAACCTTAACTCATCAAGATGTACCAACATCATCAACTATACACCTCATGTATGTGCCAACTCATCAACTATACACCTCATGTATGTGCCAACTCATCAACTACTTGTCTCAACCATGTACCCAACATGTACCTCAACCATATACCAAAGACATACACCAATATAACCATCAAAATTTATCTAACAATTCATCACTCTATCCATAAACCAAATACCATAAACCCTTACATCAAACCATGTGCCACAACCTCACTGTTATGTAACCTCAAGCTAAACCAACAACTTCATCAACACATCACAACCAAAAGACCAATACTCATATGCCAAATACCAAAAACAAAATACCAAATGTATCCCTCAACAAATCTGTTATATGCAGCAAAACTGAACATCCAATACCATCTTAAGAGCTAAACCCTAGCTCACAAAACATACCTCAAACAAGATGTGCCATATCTCTCATAAATAGACCCCAACCATGTTGCTGCTGCGATTTTTCTACCGCACTTTTTCTGTCGTGATTTTTCTGCCTGACTTTTTCTGTCGCGATTTTTCTGCCGCAATTTTTCTGCCGCACTTTTTCTACCGCGATTTTTCTGCCATGATTTTTCTATCGCACTTTTTCTGCAGTGATTTTTCTGTCGCGGTTTTTCGACCATGGTTTTTCCGTCGCACTTTTCATGCCACAATTTTTCTCTATCAATAATACCTGCCCAAATAACCTTTTACAAAATAGATATTCAATGATATTCAAATGTGATAGAAATGAGAGAGTCTTGTCTCTTATTTATAATTTCATGTATCTTCCTCAAGGAGTTACCTTTTAACCATCTTAACTCACTTTCCTTATTTTAGGGTTAACCAACTTCTAACCACTTGTCCACTTAGTAATTTATCCATTAACTTTATTATTTAAATAATTTCCTTTGTATCCACTTTGACTTATAGTACACTCATCACTTCACTTTATTATTTACCTTCTAAAATATCTCAAACCACTTTCCTTATTTTAGGGAGTTCTCCATTAACTTTATTATTNTCCATTAACTTTATTATTTAAATAATTTCCTTTGTATCCACTTTGACTTATAGTACACTCATCACTTCACTTTATTATTTACCTTCTAAAATATCTCAAACCACTTTCCTTATTTTAGGGAGTTCTCCATTAACTTTATTATTTAAATAATTTTTTTTGCATCCTCTTTAACTTATATTACACTCATCACTTCACTTTATTATTTAAATAATTTCTTCTTTGCAAACACTTTGACTACTTTGACCTTTTAGGGATTCTAGATGACTAATGAGGGTTATCCAACTTCACATGGCCATAATTCTCTAACCGTGAGGAGTTATGTGACATTCCACATACCACCGGAAATGGCATGACATGTACTATCCATATAGAATAGTCTTACTTGAAAATATATCAAAATGCATACCATTATCCATCAAACAAACTTGGGTCCATTACCCAAACCTTTGTGCTACCGGAATTCTCTACCAGACTTTCTTCAAGGGTTGACATCAATGACAACCAACCCAATTAATCAACAAGATTATTAAATCTTTGGATAAATTCAAGGACTAATTCAGAACTTTTATTTCTCAAGGATCCGAATTCGGTTAAGTAATAAAGATGATATTTTTTCTCGCCCCATTGCCTTACGAAGGCAGTTTCCAGATCATTATATGATGGTATAGTACCTACTAGAAGTCCTCTAAACCAAGTTCTTACTTTTTCTTCTAAATTTTGTACCAACAATTTCGTGTAAACATCCTCATGTTCAATACCAAGAATATCAGTGAATTGATTGAAGAAGGATATATGTTTTGTTTTTGTTAAATCCCCTTCTCCCATGAATTTAGGGAGGCTCTTCATGTAACTTTTCAGGTAAATCATGCAAGACAATAGGAAGAGCTAAGGGATCATATCTAGCAGCGACCTTGGCAAAGATCCTAGGGGGTTGAGCTTGTCCACCAGCCCCTGCACCTCCAGCACCATCACCTCCAGCATCAGCCATTGAAAGTCTAGGATACAGAATTCGAGGACTAAAAAGGAGATTTTCAAAAAGCTCAAAATATTGATCTACTAATATTTTGTCTACTTCGAGATGCTGTGAATGAAGTTCAGGAAAATGATCATGAGAAGATGGAAGATCTAGATGGGGAGGAAAAGGAAAACTTGAACTTGGTTCCTCAAGTCTACCTGATGTATAGATAAGAGAAGTAATAGGGGATGAACCTAAGTATAGAAAATAATCTTCAGGGTTTTTGAAAATAGGAAATTTTACTTCAGGAAGAGAAAGAATCGGCTGAGTACTAATGATAGTAGGGATTGAAATGGATTCTTTGTTTTCACTGGTAAAAGTATCTATTAATGAAATAGGGATGGTCTGGTCAATCTCAAACTTTATTTCAGTAATAATTACTTCTGGAGTTTCTAGTTTAACTTCGGACTTACTTGTTGATGTTTCTGCAGAATGAACTCGTTTAAAATTTTCTTTGAGATTTAGTTCTTCAGCAGGAATCTTAACATTAACTTGTGTAATTATAGGTTGATGGACCTTACCTGTTGATGCAGAAGTTTTTCTAAGATATCCCTTTGGTTTCAACAATTTTTTGGTATCTGAAACTGGCGTAGTCTGCTTTTCGTCTGGGTTTTTCCTCATATTCTTTCGAACGAAGGTCGGCTTTACCTACAATGGAGTCGCCAGGTGAAAAGTGAACCTTTTCACGTAGTCAATCTTTGTTCACCATCAAAGATCGAAATTTAACTTTGTCGTTCTCCCAGGGAAAAATTATTGTGTTTCTCCATCCCCGACAAAGGCGCCAAAAATATGTTGTTCCTGCTATTGATTCTAAAGCTCAAAGAATAATGTCAGGCATCAAAGATTTAAAATAAAGTATTTTTATGAGTGCTTTTTCTACCTTCAATTTTCTGAGAAATTATCTTTAAATGAAATTAATGATAAGACAGTCCAGAGATTGTATCTCGTTATCTAAGTCACCATTATAATGTCAAATGATGTAGAAATGATTTACAAAACTATTAAACAAAGTCATGCATCAATTAAAGATAAGGCTCACCTTGTTTGCGGAAGAATAAAAGTAGAAGATGCACCCTTGAAAAGGAGATAAAAATGCAGTAATTCACACAGATCACAGGTCTTGTTTTACTTACAGTAATAATAGAGGAAAAGTTGTTTCTGAATAAAATATGATATAATATGATCACAGTAGATGTAGTACTAAATTTCAATCATTCACTCTTCAAGAACTACAGAGAGAAATTCAGAGAAATGGAAACATAGATGAAACACATAACTCAAATTGAACGAAACTTAGAATCTCTTTATGCACTTGTATTAATATTCAAAAAGTTTTCTATTTTACATTCGGCAAGAATAAGCCTACAATAGATCTGAAATCTATCTATTTATACAAAAATTGTCACAACTGAAAATCGTTGGACTTCCCACAATATATGCCTAAACATAGAATACATCTGAATAAAATAACAACATGCAAATATTGTTGAGTTTTGTTGGTGCTTCATCTATCTCTCTGTCTGCTTGTAGATGTGCTCGTTTTCCTTTGATATTTAAGTCGGGTACACATGTCCATTAAGGCCACCACAATAATTTGGATTACTATCTTTTCCATTCGATTTCATTGTCATCTTCCCCTTCGAATGCGTTCACTGGGATAAAAAATTGCAGTTGAATATATGGGGGTGGTAATTGAACAAATAGCTCATCGTTGGTTCGTTATGGGTTAGCTAATGGTTATGGGGAAGAGTAATTGTTCACGAATAGGATTACGTGGAGAAAAGTGTCCAATAAGGAGGTGGGATGAGTGGATGCAAGAATGTAGGTGGTAGGGATAGACGAGGTAAGTGATGTGTGGAGGGCGTGACAAGCTAGAGGGTGAAAGGTAGAGTGGATGGAGGATAGATGTTGAGTCAAGATTCTAACAGTCCAACATCAAATAATAATCAAATAAAACAAATGACCTAAATTCCCTTTATTCTTTTATGTTTTATGGGGGCGCGAGGAAGTGGTTTCAAGGTAACTCTCCTTCCATCCTGCAATGCAACTGGTGATGCCACGTACCCCCAAGAGAAAATTGTGGTTTATATTGTGGGACCGCCCTTCAAAATTAAACCCTACGCAACTTCTTCCCCCACAATCGCTCTTGATCGCTGATCTCCACGGTTCATTAAAACACGACTTTTGATCTTGCAAAGTGAGATAAGTGCCCAAAGTTTAAGCAGAGGTCACAGCTCTCGGTCACATATAGAGAAGACAGAGTGAACTTTGTGCAATTCTTGTCCGTCGATCCAAGTAGGGGACATGTGTCAGATGATCCTTGTATTCGGCGATCTTGTACTCCAGGAGGAAGAAAGCAGTGCTGAGTAAATAAATCCCAAAGCCTGGAGTTCATCTAAAGCGTTGATCAAAGTGGACATGGAGATCCTGCACTTTGGAGACTTAGAACTCTGGAAGGTTTGTGGTGTTATGCATCTCAGAATGCCCGAAGCCCGGAGTTCCGAAGTAAATCGTTGTCGTCCAAATCAAAAGGACGTGCAGCGCTAAATCTCTCACTTTGGGGACTTATCACTCCAGAACGTTTGTGAAGCAAAGCATTGGAGCAAGAACTGGACGAAGCCCAAAGTAAATATGAACCATTGAAGGCTGAGGACGCGTGTCAGCAGATCTGACACTCTGGAAAGTTAACACTTCAGAGGTTTTTGGTCTACACATTATTGTTCCCATTTTCGTCTTCTCTATATTATCTTCTTTGCTTCTCATTTTGTCAATTTATCCCTTCCCTGCCATATTTGGTTCCTTTCCTAGTTTATCAGGCTTCCAAACCGGTTTAGTATTCCACTATATTTTGAAATCTTATCCATCAAGATTCCTTGCAACTTTTTGTGGTGCCATAATACTTAAGGAAATAAGATTACCCTATCTGTAACAAGAGAAGTCTGTAAGCTCTTCACTGAATGAAAAATTGTTAATTGTAAAGGGTAAAATGATTTTGAAATTCAAAGAGCTTTATAAAATCTATCAGTCTTCATATAGATCTGTTTACAGAGAGATTATTAAAAAGTCTGATGGAATTTATTACCTGGAAAATCACAATTTATTCAAATCATTAACTTTAGCTAATCATAAACGTCATTAAAAATTCGACGGCTCGACATTCGGAGGTTTTGAATGTAAGAGGGTAGAAATCTCCCGAAGGCCGAATTCACAGAGAAGTTAATCTCTTATTAATCACTTTTTGATCTGGATTAGTTTCGGCACGAAATGAGAGCGGAGATATAATAAATAAATGCACAGAGATATCATGGATATCCAATAATATAACAGAAATGAATCAGAGATGCAACCATAAACACATAGATACAGTAACATACGATTTCTATTAATGAAATAAATGTACAGAGACAGTAAAAATATAGAGTGAAAGACTCGCTAGAATGGTGGCAACTTATCTCTAAGAAGAGATGTGAAGGCTACTCCCATTCACCATAATATGATTATGATTAGGCTCTGAAGGCATTTTTACAATAAACAGGAATGAGAAAAAACCCTAGACATCTAAAAACCTAACCCTAGGAGATGAAGCGCCAAAAGTCATGTGGTCCCCGTTTGAGTAAGTTAGTACATCAACTTCCCGAGGTCGTAACATTTGCATACGATCTTCATTTTAGGCATATGATAGCCCATTGGAAATGTATCGTCGAGGAGATTCATTTTAGGTGCAATATTGAAGGAACTTTCATATTTCAAACCTATGTTCCCAAAAAAAAACATCGTTTAGGGCCTCAAAATAGCTCCGGAAGTGAAAACCTACTAAAAATAGTAAATTACCAAAATTCCTAGAAAATTGTTTTGAGCCAGTTGGAAAAGGTGGGTGGCCACCGATATATACTTAGATCAATCCTCCCTCCTTAGGAAGAAATGGTCTCCATTGCATTGAGTGCCGGGGGGAGAGGAAAAAGTGTTTGCTAAAACTGCATCTTGGTGAGCTGCTTGCCTTGTTGGAGATGTTGCGTTGCTTAGTTTGTGGAAGTTTGTCAAGAATCTATTGAGGCTGAGGTTGTTCAAAAAGTCGATCTACACAAGAGGATGGTGTGAAGAAGGAATCTTTGCGCTTTTCTGCAACCTTATCGACCTGCTTCTATTGGATAGAAGGTGCTTGGAGCAAGGTTGTAGTGGTTCCAGTGTCCTTTTGTTCCCCTTTTGAAAATCTTGTGAAGAAGCTGAATTTTGTAGTATGAGATACTACCTTGCAGCACTGTTTAGGTGGAACAATAGTCAGAACTACCTCTAGTATTCTATAGAGATGACCCCCTAGAGAAACAATGGCACTGCGGAGTTGAGACTCATAAATAGCATGGCATATCCACATATATGGTTGGCCCAAGAGAACATCACAAACATCCAGTGGGGAAACATCACATAATACCCCATCCTTTAAGGGTTGGATGTCGTATGACAATCGGCACTGTTGGCTAACACAAAGATCTGATCCTTGGCGAAGCCACCCAATGTTGTATAGATGCGAGTGTGGTGTTGTCGACAATCCCAACTGTTTGATGACCTCTGCTAAGATGAGGTTCTTATGGCTTCCGCTAATAGAAATAAAATGCAGCGGGGTCCCCTTCACCCACATCTGCAAATGAAAAAGGTGCTCCCCCTCTTCAGGATCTGTTGGTTCTTCTGGTTGAATTATTGCGATTGCGACAATAGCAGTGGGGTCTACGTCGATGATCTATCTTTTACCAGTATTTTCAAAATCAGGGTTTGTCTCCTTTTCTTTGATCTCAGCCACCAATGAATGTTTTGAGAAACATTCATCGGTGTTGTGCCAAGGGCTTTTGTGGAAATCGCACCATTTTTCGGTGTCATCCTTTGTCTTCCTGTGACCCTTCTTTTCTTGTGGCTTGGACTGGTTTTCAGGAGACTATTTGTTAGATTTTTCTTTGTCATACTTTGGTTGTTGTGAATTCACATACCCAAACTCTTGTTTGTTTTGGTGCTTAAATTTCTGCTTGATTTTAACATCATATCGGTAAGTAGCACCGAGTGATGAGATGTCCAGAAAATCCATTTCAGTTTGGATGTATCTGTGTAGAACCCCATGGTATTTCAGAACCAAATGTCATTTGAAGTCTTTAATACTCATCTTGGTGTGCAAGGTATGGAAGGTATTGGTGAACTCTGAAACTATTTGGCCCCTATCTTCCTGCAGTGTGGTCCATCTCATGTACTAGTCCTCATAGTTGCCAATAGGGTAATATTGTTCCTTTACTGCATCCACAAAAAAACCTCAAATGGGCTCGGTCCCATATATTCCAGACTCCTCTGTGGAAATTTTCTCCCAGTAAGTTTCCCACCAATGTTTGACATGGGGGAGAGCCTTAAGGAGCACGAATATCATCTTTTCTTTGTCGGAAAAATTGTGAACAGAGAAATAACCTTCTAACAGATTTAACCATTTATCTAGGGCATCCGCATCTATCTGACCTTCAAATATAGGAATATCAAAATTGATATGTACCTTAAATGGTGAGGTTCCTCCAAAGTGGCATCTTGATGAAGATGCACCTAATTCTATCAGCAGACGTTGAAGGATGTGGGAAAAATTCTCCATAATTTCATCCCTCTGTCGCGTGAGCGCTTGCTCAAGCAACAGATTTATAGGATCGTCTGCTCTATCATTTTTCTTTTCTTCCTCCATGGAGGGTTTCTTGGGCGTGCGAAAGCGATTTTCTTAAAGAGAGACAAGCTCGAGACCCAAATTTCTATACTCATACCTCGGGGACATACACTGGAAAAAAAAACGATCAAGAGCAGTGTGCTCTGAAACCATTGATCCGGATTAGTTTCAGCACGAAATGAGATCAGAGATATAATAAAGAAATGCACAGAGATATCGTGAATATCCAATAATATAACATAAATGTATCAGAGATGCAACCATAAACACATAGATATAGTAATACACAATTTCTATTAATGAAATAAATGTACAGAGACTGTAAAAATACAGAGTGAAAGACTCGCTAGAATGGTGGCAGTTTATCTCTGAGAAGACATGTGACGGCTACTCGCATTCACCATAAGATGATTACAATGAGGCTTTGAAGGTCTTTTTACAATAAACAAGAATGCCAAAAAACCCTAGACATCCAAAAACCTAACCCTAGGAGATGAAGCGCCAAAAATAATGTGGGCCCTGTTTGGGTAAGTTAGTACATCAACTTCCTGAGGTCGTAACTTTTGCATATGATCTTCGTTTTAGGAGTATGATAGCTCGTTGGAAAGGTATCATCGAGGAGATTCATTTTAGGTGAAATATAAAAGGAATTTTCATATTTCAAACCTTTTTTTCCTGAAAAAAAAAAAACATCGTTTAGGGCCTCAAAACGACTCCGGAAGTGAAAACTTGCTAAAAATAGTAAATTACCAAAATTGCCAGAAAAATGTTTTGAGCCAGCTGGAAAAGGTGGGTGGCCACCAATATCCACCAGGATCACTTTTATGTTTCAATTAATCATGTTTTAAACATTGATTTAGCCTTAAGTACTTCGGCGGTTCAGCGTTCAGGAATTTTTTATGTAGTATGATAGAAATCCTTCAAAGGCTGAATTCCCGAAATAATTTATTAAGACTTAATCATGATTAATTAAAGTTATTTAAATTTTTTATTAACTCTTTAAATGATCCAGATTTAGGAGTGGAATGAACTGATTAACGGACTGAATACAATAAACACAGATATTGGAAGAATAACACAGATATCCAGTGAACAATATCTTCTATTAAATAATGAAATAGGCTAAAACTGTAGAATTGAAACTTGCTCGAATGGTGGTAGCTATATCTGAGAAGAGATGTAGCTGCTATGCACATCCTTCTGAGTAGAATGGATTACAATGAGGCTCCATAGGCCCTTTTCATATTACTCATTAATGTCAAAACCCTAAACATCCAAAAACCTAACCCTAGAAGGTGAAACGCCAAAAGTCATGTGGGCCCTATGGGTAAGTTGGTGTAATTTGGTACCTCAACTTTCTAGTGTCATAATGTTTGCATACGACCTATGTTTTAGGTGTGATAGGCCATTGGAAAGGTCTTTCAAAGAAATACACATTTCGTCATCAAGCTTTGACTCTGTCTATAGTCTGACTCTGGCGAGAAAAAAAAACAATGTTTAGGGCCTCAAAATATCCCTAAAAGTACAACAAGATGTGTTGACATGAAAACATACAAAATAAGTCAGAGGTATTAGGCGAGAGGCCACCCATATCCACCTGGAGAATGTGTGAGGCTTCAGACAGCCCCATAAGTGTAGAACTCACAATTATAAAGCAATACAGAAAGACATGTTGAACATAAACGGACATGAGGAGCCAGTTGGAATAGGTGGGTGGCCACCAATATCCACCTGGATCATTAAAAAACTTTTTACTTTTTGTAATATTCATTACTTCGGTGCTTTGATATTTTGGAGAACATTAGAACCATTTGCTCAAGTTAGAGTAACTCATCGATGAATGACCTTACTGAAGAACAATGACCCTTAATTTTATTTTAAAAAAGGAAATTCTCTAACTTTTTTGCTTTTTTGGGTAAAATTTTTATTCCTAAGAGGAAAAATCTAAAGTTCAAAAGCTCAAAATTATGTGTGTTCCAACAGTAATATTGGTGACAAATTTTTACCCTCACTGTTTTGGTTGTAACATTCTCTTACGAGATCTGTTTTAGGAATCGTTTAGCTCGTTAGATAGATATCTTCGAGTTCTTTTATTTGAGATAAAGATCCAAAGTGTAGGTGCACTTTGTTCTTGTGGGTTTTCACTTGGTAAAAATGTCGTTTAGGGCCTCAAAAATGCCCTGCAAGTTAATGACCTTCAAAAATATGAAAAATTTGGAAGATTTCACACAAAATTCATTGTTTTATTACTGTAAAAATTATTTAAATCTTAATAGTTGATATCAACTCATGATACATAGCAGTCGTTGATCTGACCTTGTCGGCCATTGGCAATTGGTATCATCCTTTGGATGCGTAAAACATTTTTCCAAAACTATCGATTTGAGCTTCGGTCGTCAGTCTCATTCCCCAAAACCCTATTTTCAAAAAACTCTTAAATTGTTCGTCAACGATATTTGTTGGTGAATGAAAAAATCTGCGTTGAATTTTTCAATGCCCAACCATTGGCCCATTGATAATTGGCGATCCCCGATGATTGTCGAATGCTTTCTCAAATCGATCGATTTGACCATCGACGACTTTTGGTGGATGACATGGTATAACACGTCATCCTAAGGTGTCAACTTGGGTGACATGGAATAACACGTGGATGTTGACGTGGCATGACACGTGGATGATGAATTCACCATCCTCTTTCCCCCATCGGTCATCGGCCAATTCTCTTGGACAACCCAAACACCTCGTTGACTTCGACCTATGCCAAACCATCGATGCATCGACCCTCGGCGACTTCTCTCTTTTTGTTCAAACACTCCGCCAAATTTGGCCGACCTCCGACCATCATCCCATCGTACATCGATAAATTTTGTTTCTTTTTTGGGACACTTCACTTAATCGATCTGCATCCAACCATCGTCCCATCAACCATTGGAGACCTCCATCGGCGATTGAAAACACTTCAGTGGATTCATCCAACCCCCGACCATCGACCATCGGTGGTCAGATATGTCTTATGGATGACCCAAACTCTTCACCATTTCGTTCGATCCGTCCATCGGTCGTCGGCGATTTCTCATGGCGAATTTCCAACACTCTTCCAAACTCGTCGATATGACCATCGGTCGTTAGTGGATTATATTGTCGAACTTCACACTAAACCTCGATGAATACAAACTGTTAATATGATCCATTTCCCATCCTCTGAAATGAATCTTGGTCGTCGATTTTATCAACCTTTCAAATGGTCGAAACATTACGAATTTTTAAATTTATCATAGTGAATCCCAACCATCAATCATGAGATCAAACATGATCTCAATCGTCGATTCTCCAAACTCCCTGTAACTCTACAGGTGGCCATTAAAACTCAAATTTTGACCATTCCAAGTTGAATTTCGATCTACAATTTCACTGTTCTACTCCATTAACCCTCTCAAACCATCTGAAGTCATTAAAACTCATATTTCACTCACAGAATTTGGATTTCTCTCTAAAAAAAAAAGTTTTCCCTAAATCGATCACAGACAAAATATACAATAGAGAGTTTCACCAATTCTCTCTAGTTCAATCCCATACAATCCCAGTGTTTGAACCAGAATCTCTGATAGCAATAGCATAATGTAATGTACCCAGTGCCCAGTTGAGCAACATTACATGCGGAAACACATTAAATTATTAATATTTACTGCTAGTCAAAGTCATGTATCTTATCAGTTGCAGATCACACACATATTTGACCATTTGACTGATAATACAAGTCTAAATGTATCTAATAGCATATATTAAACATGAATACAATTGTTCAAGCAACAAAAAACACACAGCATTCATATAAATTATTTACACAGTGAAATTTAACATAAGAACAGAAAAAAAAACACTCATTTGTTAATGATTAACCAACTGGATACAAACAAAGGATGAACCTCCCAGCCATAGGCATTGCTGATCGTTTTCTCTCATCAGCAATCCACACCCCAAGATGAGGCTATGAGCCCACAAGGAGATCCGGCCCCAAACCCAGGTTCGAGTCTCAGAGTAGTTACAAACCTCCAGCTCTCTCTTTTCCGCACAACCTACACTACCCAAGGAATGTACCCCCTTCACTGCTCACGGTCCCTTAGGATGTACCATTCATTTATTAGGGACACTAGTGCATTCAGTTGGTCAGGAATCACTCAACTAGGAACTTCAGGGATTCTCAGTTGTTTCATGTTTTCTCATAGCAACCTTCACAAAAGACTGAGATATTTCCTCAATAGGAAATCGCACCACAGGATTACAACCCAATTTACTGGCACACAGGTCTCTATCTCAGCATAAAAACACATCCAAACAATGGCTACCTTCAAATATACCATGGTTGGTCCTCTTCCCAACCCTCTGCGCTTCTTTTCTACCCAAAATCTACATGTAAAAACTATCCCCTATCCTGCATATGAATTTCCTCCTCTTCCTTGCTTGTTTGACTCACACTCTTCTCAAAGATGATTGTACCTCAACAAATTCTCTCTAATAACTATGGGACGTGACCACTCACACCCATCGTCTTACATGAGTTAATGATTGGTCTCTCATACACTCAATCAGAAAATAAAAGGTTATACACAAATATAATAATTTCAGGAATGTGGGTTGGATTAATACCCATGAATAATTCCCCCTTGGACCCCTCTCTCTTGTAGAATCATAGCCCCCCATCATTCTTCCTCTCTTTCGTATCACAACCAACAATTATTACTTTTATTAATTATTTTGATGTTCATAACATGCAAATCGTCCCCCGACAACATTAAATCAATACAAGCTCTTCGCTCCAACACATCGACTCACCAACCTAATTCAAATTTATACAATTATATTATAATACATGAGAATTAGAACCAGGGATGTTACAATATTTCTAAACCATTTTAATATATTTAAATTTCACAATCACAAGACAATTATTACATTCACATATGTTTTTTCATTTAAATCAATATAAACTCAAATTGTATAAACAAGAACCATTTTGTAAAAAAGAAAAGTAAAGACAACCATTTTAAACAAATTTATGATTATTATTCTCCTTAATCTTTTGAATGAAGGATATATTTAAATATATTTTAAAAGAGAAAAGCTACTAAATGTATTGAAAAATATTTAAATGTTTAAATTTATCTAATTATATATTTATATTATAGTTTAAAGTTGTATATTTATATTAGATTTTAATTATTAATAATTTGATAGTGTTCATTAAAATTTATTAGTTAAGATAAGAGTGGAACTTCAACTAAAATAATTAATGTTCATGTTATAGTTTAACTACATCTTCACAATCACAAGATAATTATTCCATGTTCTTTTTCATTTAAATAAATATAAACTCAAAGTATATTTTAAAAATATTTTAAAAGTTAAAAGTTGTGGAACTTTAACTAGAATAGCTACTATTCATGTTATTATTATTCCCTGTCGAAGGTGCAAAGGGACTATAGCGATCAATAATTTGTTGACTTCATATTAATATGTCATTTAACTATAAATTTATGTATCATCTGTATGGTTCGTACTATAGAAGTAAAAAAAAAAAATTATAATAAAAAAAGAGAACTTATATGTCATCGTCTCATTAGAGAATAGATTCGAGGTCTTATTGCTAGTTTCATTGTTCCCAATGTTGTAAATGTGCAGATATCCAAAGTTTTGAGCTTAGATGCTCTTTTTTAATTTTTATTACATTTTTACTGAAATGTTTACATATCGAAAGTTCTGAGCATGGACGTTGTTTTTTAATATTTTATTATTATTATTCCCTACCGAAGGCGTAGAGGGACTATAACAATCGCATATTAATATGTCATTTTATTATTATTATTATTATTATTATTAGTCCTTTGTATCTGTATTGAAATGTTTACATACCGAAGGTTTAGATCATTGACACTTTTTTTGAGGTGCTTGAATAGGCCTGACAGCTTAAATGTTTACATAGTGCGAGGTCCTAAAACAGGAATGACAGCTTAAATGTTTGCATACCGTGAGGCCCTTGAACAGCCTGACAGCCTTAAATGTTTACCTAAATAGGCTTCTCAGCGTATAGTTTTCCTCAAATTTTTCCATACAATTTTGCAGTGAATTTGGACAATATTGTTGTCCACCGCCAGTTGAATATGCATTGTATGTCTCATACTTCTTCTATGTTTGGAATGCAATTTGATCATCGTTGAAGATACATACATTGTTTACTGGTTCGGTGGGTGCTTCTTGTTCATTGGTTCGTCGATTGTTGCTTGTTGTTGTTTGGTTCGACTTTGCAAGGTTGGGGACCTGCGCCTGCAGTTGGACCTGTTGGTGCTTGTTGCTTGCTTTTGTTTACTTCAACTTTGCAGGGTTTGGCTCTTGCATTCGCAGTTGGATCTGGTTTTTTTTTTTAATTTGGGGGGTCCAGGTGTTGCACCCACAATTCGACTTGTGCTTTTGTCGTTCATCATTTCAGAGTAGGTTTCGATGCCATAATTTCATTTTTTATTCGTTCTTTTCTATTCACTGTTTGCAGTTTGCAAGTAAGAATGTTTGATTATTTCTATTGGCATCCTCGTCATATGTTTTCGGTTCCTTTTGTGCTTGGACTGCAGTTTGGTAATCGTTGGAGATACATATGTTGTTTATTGGTTCAGTGGTTATTGCTTGTTCGTTGGTTCGTTGGTTCGTCGGTTGTTGCTTGTTGTTGTTTGGCTCAAGTTTGCGAGTTTGAGGTCCTGGGGTTACATTTGAGCTTGTTCATGCTTGCTTGTTGGTTTGTTGCTTGTTGTTTTATTTTGTTTACTTTGGCTTTGTAGGGTTAGGGTCTTGCGCCAATAGTTGGAGTTGTTTTTTTTTTTGCACTTTGTAGTGTTCAAGTCTTGCACACGTGAGTGGACCTGCGGTTCTGTTGTTTGTCGTGTCTGGCGAAGTCAAGATCAGGCGCCTGTCCTGTGCCCACCTATCATGTTCTTAAATTTTGCTCCAATTATTTTTCCTAGTTTTGGACCATACCTACTTGTATTTTTAAAATGTTCTTGTAGAAGAAAAGGATATTGAGATGGTGCTACCAAGAGTGGTGTTTCGTGGATTGCAAATTGCAGTATTCAGTTTCTATGTTGTTTGGCATGCAACATTGCTAGCATAATGAATGTGTTCTCAAATGCATCACACCATTTACATTTGGACGAAACCATTATCATTCTAGGATACTTCAGTGTTGACATGATACAAAATAGTGGCATAACAAATTATTGGACAACTCCATGTGCAATTACAATTTCCGATGTCTTTTTGTTAATATAAAACATGTGCAAAATGCACTTATTAACCATATATGGTGAAAAGTGCCCATGTCACAATACAGCCTCTTTATCCTGTACACAGACTGGTGTGACAACGATACAATTTGTCTTGTACTTGAAATATGAGATGTACACCAAAGATACTGCAAAATTATATGTCCATGTCTCAAAGCATATCTGGATACTTTGCCGCAGAAAAACAAAATCATTTAGCTATGGCCATGCAATTTCTTAATATTTTGTGGCTTGTAATATATTTTGGGCAGGAAAAACTTTATATAATTACAACCATGGATGGAGAAAAGCAAAGGTTCATGTTTCTAACTATATTTTATTCTATTTGTTGATTCTCATTTAGTGTATGTACATATTACTTGTTCTCCTCTGCATACCAGCTTCCATTCATGTTCATTGTATTTTGTGTGTTCCCACATTCAAACAAACAGAATAGCTGGAGAAAACGAAGGATTATTTATCGTAGTGGTGGAAGAGGAGATACAAAGGTACATGCTTGTACTATTATTTGATATTCCATTGTTTTGTATTTCATTTATTGTTTGTATATGTGTTCACCTAATTTATTGTATGTAGATATTGCGTACCTTCCTACATAATAACTTATCTTCGTGTCCTTTTATATTTTATGTGCTGCAAAATTGAAAAAATTTGAACTCTGTATTTTTTTTACATGTATTCCTGCATACTAACTTCCTTCATGTCCATTGTATTTTTTTTGCATTGCTACATTTAAACAAACAGAGTGGTTGGAAAGGAAGATGGACTCTTTGTCGCGAATGTAGAGGAGTTACAGAGGTGCATACCTCTACTCTTATTTCATATTCCAGTGTTTAGTATTTCATTTATTGTCTGTGTATTTGTTCTACTTCTTTGCACCTATTTTATTGTATGTAGATACTACGTATATTTCTACATAGTAACGTATTCTCATGTGAATTGTGTTCTCTTTGCTGCTACATTGAAATAAAGAGAAATGCATTTATTTCTTTTACATGTCTTTCTGCATACTAACTTACCTTCATGTCCATTGTATGTTCGGTGTTGCTACATTGAAAGAAACAAATTGGTTGGACAGGAAGATGAATTCTTATATGCCACAGCAGAAGGGGTTTTGGTAAAATCTTCGAAAAGGTATACAAATTGTGCTAGTAAATCAAACATAAAAAATGGGCGGGTGCATATAATATTGGACTAGAAAACAATTATTTAGAAACAATGGGCCTTTGTTGAGGCTTCCCGCTTCCAAACATTTCCCTCCCCGTCTCTAATTTTTCCACTTTCTATTATCCCTTTTATTTTCCCCTCTTCTATGCTCAACTTTTCTCATCTACTTTTTCTTTCTGGCTGCTTTGCTTAGTCTTCTTTCCGAAAATTTCTAGATACGCGGATTGGCGGACTCACGGGTTCACATTTATACTCATGCTTCTACCTCATTCCATACTTAGCCACTTTTTCAATCACGGGTTCCCGGGATGGAGAGTTCAATATTGTGCCTCTCTCTCTTCAGAGGTTCTGCAATATACAGATTGTTCGTCATACCCCCCACATTGTTGGACACACCTACCACACTTAGAGGGGGGGGTGAATGAGTGTGGGGATCTTTTCCCAAAACTTCCCTCTTACACAAAACTCCTTAGTTAACATTCAACATTTTCTCATTACTCATTGTTGTCATTTATAATCAGTTAGATGTGAATACATATAAGCAACATATCATCAACAAATCATATCCACAAGGAATACAAAGAACACAAGATGTATGTACAATTTTTCTTTTTATTATGGACTTCAATCCGGGGGTTTTTCAGCAACAACTGAATAGAGTACAACTCTATGAGAGAATCAGCTTTATATGCAAGACTTAGCTTACATTATCAGCGCCAAATGAGATGAGGCAACAACCCTCAACAGATATCAATCTGTCAACGTAAACAAGTGCATCAATCATGCACCAACCTATGCCAAACAACCTGTAATCAACATGTACCATAAACAAGTGAATCCAACCATGTACCAAGTATATACCAATCATGTGTCAAATAAGCATCAACAATTACTCATCAATATGTACCATCGTCATCAACTATACACCTCATGTATGTGCCAACTCATCAACTGCTTGTCTCAACCATGACTAATTTTGGATTAGTCAACAACCCCAACTTGAAATAATCATAACTTTGTACCTGTAATGAATAAAGATTTGAAACTGATACACAATGTTATTCAATGTGTTTTGTAAAATTCCTCCAGGTGGAACTACTTGGAACCTCTCAGAAAAGGCGTTATAGAAAAAATGTCATACCTTGTTGAATTATGTCTTATTCTAGAGATCGACCTTGTAGAGTGTGCCCCGCGCAAAATATTCATTGAATTGATATGAAACTATTAAAAAAAATACTACAGCCTGTACCCTAACCATCACATTTGTTCTCACTACATTTGGATCTGTTATGAATAAGTTATGATGTTTTTACCCGAAACACTTGTTTTTGACTAGTTTCAGGTCTAGCCCCAAACCCTATTTTCCACGGAGTGTAACTCCCAAAATACAACGACCGACAAGCTGAATTTTTTACCACATATACTTGGGTATTTTTTCTCAATGGCATAGAAATTTCACGGTCTGAATCATTATAGAAAATAAGTTATAGCGAAAATGGTGAAATGACCAGTAAATAACATACCTTAGAAAGCACCATCAAAAGAATTTATTCTTCCTTGCATTTCGGCCTTCTTTTCTTCACCTTTCCTCAAAATTTAGGCTTATATATCTTTGGTTACCTCAGACACATATATATATTCAATATTCTCAAGTGTGATTAAAATTAGAGAGCCTTGCCTCTTATTTATACTCTCCAAGTAGCTTCCTTAAAAACATCTTCTAGGTCACTTGGCCCCACTTTCTTTATTTTAGGGTTAACCCACTTCTAATTTCTCCATTAAATTTATTATTTAAATAATTTATTTTGTATTCACTTTGAATTATAGTACACTTGTCACTTCACTTCATTATTTACCTTTTAAAAACCCTTAAACCACTTTGACTACTTTGACATTTTGGGGCTTCTAGATGACATGTGAAGATCATCCAACTTCGTAAGGCCATAACTCTCAAACCGTGAGGAGTTATGTGACGTTCCTCATACCACTAGAAATGGCATGACATGTACTATCCATATAGAATATTATTGTCTGAAAAATATATCATAACTCATACTGTTACCCATGAAACAAACTTGGGTCCATTACCCAAACCTGGGGTCTCCAACTTCTCATGCCCATAACTCTCTAACCGTGAGGAGTTATGTGACGTTCTACATACCACCGGAAATGGAATGACAAGCACTATACATATAGGATAGTTTCCCTAATAAATTCAATGTCCTTAATCTCATTATTCCACATACAATCATGGGTCCTCCAACCATTCTTATAGGATAATTCAATCCGCAAAGCATCTTCCCGTGAGGGATTTCACTATAAGGGGACTACTTTGGAGTTCATCCATTTGTGCACCTTATCAGTCATGATAAGACAATAATGAGAGCATGGGTCCTCCAACCATTCTTCTAGGATAACTCAATCCACAAAGTGTCTTCCCGTGAGGGCTTTCACCATAAGGGGACCACTTTAGAGTTCATCCATTTGTGCACCTTATCAATCATGATAAGACAATTATGAGTCATATATACATTTTTCCAACAATGCATCATATACCAATGAAACCACATCGATCCATCTTCATCATGTATCAATGACAACTCATTGATCCATCTTCATCATATCAATGACAACTCATTGATCAATCTTCATCTATGCATTATCATCAAGGACAATACATATTATATTACATCAATCATCAATCGATAAATCCTTTGACATCAATCAATCACTTGACATCAATCAATGGAATCAATCAATCAAACCATTAGCATCAATGACAACATGATCCAACAATCTCCCCCTTTGGCATTGATGGAAATACCAACATTGATGTCAACACCAATTACCAATCATTGATGTCAATATGTAGATAAGGCATGCTCTACATCAATAGTCAATGTGACTATCTCTCCCCATCAATAAACATCAATCACATCAATGTTATTAACTCTCCCCCTTTGACATCAATGGAAAAGGTCCATTCTCATCTTAGGGCTGCTCCCCTTGCTTGAACTCTCCTTGGAGCTGCTCCCCTTGTATGAATTCCTTTGATCTTCCTCTGAATAATCTCTCCCCTTTTGAACAAGGGATATCACTCTGATGTAATGCTGAAGATACATCGAACATACGCCCCCTGTGACCATTGCTCCCCCTGAAATTATGCTCATGTGCTCTTTCTTCAAGTATAGGGATCTTTTCTAAGTATGCATATGATAAATATCTCCTCCTAGAATCATGGGAAGAAGAATGAATCCCCCTATGGGTATGTCTCCCCTATATTTTCTGCAAGATGAACATTGTTCTACCATATAACGATCCTTGGACATGTTCATGAATCAAACTCATGCCATACCAAGCATCATAAATAAAAAGATATGTCAACAATGAAATAAAGAATCATGAGCAAAATATAAACCAAGTACATCCTGTACAAAATGTGTGTTCATCATGCACAATAACTATGTACATGAACCATGTACATCAACATCATGCAATGTGCCAAAAGATATCATCCATGGAATGTATCAATCATATGCCTTTATCAACATGCCAACATGTGCATCTACCAATATGCCAACCATGTGCATCCACCAATATGCCAACCATGTGAATCTACCAACATGCCAAACAATGTATCATATCACTCATGATATGTCTCCATCATGAACCAAGTGCCACAATCATGTATCTCAAACAAATGTCAATTGTTGTGCTAATCAAGTAGTACCAATGGTGTAGTATCATCAAGCATATGCCATCTATGAGCATACCAAACATGTACATTACTATGCACTGATACCACAAAATGATGAATCCCATATATGTATGCCAAATCCTCCATAAAACATGTGCCAATCAAACTATTAGTAGGTGCCTCTTCCAATGTACTAGAAAATTATCAATCATGCATCAACTATAGATCAACAATGATGTACAACATGATCACCTCATAAACTCACCAACGATATGTCTCAACATGTAGCCCAATCCATTTGCAAAATGCATGCACCATGATATCAACATATGCTTCCAATAATACATCATAAGATATACCAGCCATGTACACCACTATCAAATCACAAAACGATTAATCCCAGTAGATCAAAATCAATCCATACTCTTGGGTCAGTGCCATGCACCCAATATTTATTTTTATTATACCATTGTGTGATCTCACCATGAAAACCTATAGCAAAAAGTGTTAGAACTTGCAATAAACAATATCAGACCCTGCAATACAGAGTTATACCATCACATCAAACTCCAAGCCATGTGCATTGCCTTTTTTCCCAAGGATTTACAACATATACGCGGCCTGTTGCACAACAGAGCGCGTGTGTACGCGACATATTCAAGGTTAGCACGTGAATGCATGCAATTGTCACCACTGTCACCCGCGTGTGCCTCAGTAGATGACACTTTTGTACTTACCTTCAGTCTTTCATTTTGATCTAGCTGCTCTGTCTTCTTCACCCACTTTTGTAGATGACCCTTCTCCTCATAACTTGAGCTCTGGGCATCCATCTTTTCAAATATATCTCCCTTTCTTACTTCATTCCTTCTTCTAGCCATGCTATGTGAAGTCATCATCATGGACTTTCTTCTTGTGTTCCAACACTCCTGGGATTTGTGGTCAAATCCACTACAGTTGTAGCATCTCATAGAGTTACAGTGAACAACAATATGTCATACTTGATCACATCTCTAACACCTTGTGGTGTTATAGAATCTTACATTATATCTCCTTTCATAAGATCTACATTCAAAATCTTTGTGACCATATCCATTACATGAATAACAATGCCCATGAAAAATACTTTCATACCTTTTCTTTGGTGCCCCAAAAGTAGTTTCTTGATGTCTTCCTTGCTTTGTTCTTTTGAAATCTTCTTTGTCTTGTGTAGATGGTTGTTTTGCAACATTGTCTTCCTTGTTTGATGGACTTACCTCATGCTTTTTTGAGGTGCTTGCTTCAACATGTGTATCTTCTCATTTGTATCCAAGACCTGATTTATCACATGGTGGTCTTTGACTTTCCAATATCTCATCCAAGATTCTTGAGCTATTCAAGAATTTGTTTGACTTCTCTACCTTCTTTCTAAGGTCAACAATTTCAGCTTTTAGCTTACAACATGACTCTTCCTTTTAATTTATTTGAATCTTCAATAGTTCCTCTATTCTTTTGGCTTCTTCAATTTGGGTCTTGAGATGAATAATGGTTTCAAAACTTTTGTTAATCTCATCATCTATATTCATGTCTTCTTTTCCATTCTTTAGTCTT